>ML425519.1:51157-115810 GCA_005239525.1 Nicotiana knightiana | reverse complement strand
CAACATCCTCAACACTAATGACACTAGATTCAACAAAATATGTATCATCAATGTCCTTGGTTAACTCTAGTATCTTTTCTACCACATCGACCTCCTCAAAATCCAGTCTGATTGATTGTTGGTGTTCTACTCTGGCCTTCTCCACTAGAACCTCCTGTACGTCATCATCCATGGGTTCTTTGTTCCTATTAGCTAGATAAGGTGGCAGTGGTTTCAGTTCTAACCTAGGTGGTTATTCAACAGATGGCCTAGCCAGCGGTCTCTCTTTTTTCTCTAAGTGTAATGCCTCAAACTCGAGAGCCTTCGGCCAGACCCCTTTTTCTTCAAGTGCTAACACCCAATCTGCCAGTTCTTCACCATTCATATCATCTAGATTCATCAAACATTCAGTCAAAGGGACCCCAACGGTTAGGGCCACATCATCTTCTTCCGGGATCACGTTCACAGCTTCAATAAGAGAGCAATTGGCGAACTCACTTGGTCGCCTCATAGACTTCTGCACATTGAAAGTGATTTCTTCATCATTGAGCCCCATCTTAAGTTCACCAGTCTCACAATAGATAAGGGCTTTGCCTGTGGCCAAGAATGGCCTTCCCAAGATTATGGAAATTTCCTCATACACTTTACAATCTAGTATCACAAAGTCAGCATGGAACACAAACTTCCCCACTTGCACCAATACATCGTCCAGAATGCCTGACGGTCTCTTTACCGTCTTGTCAGCTAGCTGCAATAACATTGAAGTTGGTCTGGCTCTACCAATCCCCAGTCTTTTATATATGGCCAGCGACATCAGATTAATGCTGGCCCCCAAGTCACATAGAGCTTTGGCGAAAGCTAAGTTGCCAATGGTACAAGGAATTGTAAAACTCCCTGGGCCAGACAACTTTTCAGCAATAGGACGCGTCACCACCACACTACAAGTCTGAGTAAGGGTAACAATAGCCAGATCTTGGAAATCAAGTTTTCTGGACATCAAGTCCTTCATCATTTTAGCGTAACCAGGCATTTCCTTCAACGCATCAATCAATGGGATATTTAGCTGTATTTGTTTTAGCATGTCCAAGAACTTTTTGTACTGTTCATCCTTTTAATATTTGGCCAGCCTCTGAGGGAATGGAGTTGGCGGTCTCTTTTACCCAGTGATTTGGGACTTTTCTTTCTCAGCCGCCACCTCAACTACCGGCTCCTGGTCTATCTCCACTTATTTTTCAGTCTCACTTTGTGCACTGGGTTCTTCTTCAGTAGGTTGCACTATTACCTTGGTCAAGTTTGTTGAATCATCATGTTCAATCGGCATGTGTACCAGTGTCTCAGCCTANTATCTGGCCCAACTGTACTTCAATATTTTTAATAGCTGCATCATGTACATCTACTCTCTCACTGATTTTGGCATTTGACCCAATAACCTGCTGCATCATAGCTTCTAACCTGGAAAACCCATCTTCTTGCCTTCCCCCTGTTGATGCTGAGGAGGGTTGTATGCTTGTTGTTGATTCTGATGGTTATAAACTTGTGGCCTCTGATATGGTGTTGCATTACCTTGTGGTCTCATGACACCCATATTTCCACTGTTCTGCTCTTGGTGAGGTGGTTTATACGGTTGAACTTGCTGACCCCAGTTCTGGCCCCCTTGTCTCTGGCTTCCATAATTCGACACATAATTCATGTTTTCTGGATAAGGAGGGTGATCACATTCTGCATTCCACTTATTACCAAATGGTTGACCAATGAAAGATGTGCATAAGCCCCAATTGTTTGTATCTACGATGTGTACCTGATTTTGCCCTGATTCTTCCACCTTCTTAGTTAGTATGCTCATTTGTGTTATCAAGGTGGCCACGTTCTCTACAATAGTATTGGATGGATCGAATGGCACTGAGTGAACTACAGGAATAATAGGTGCATTCCTTGTTGTCCATCCTGAATTTTGTGCCATTTTATCAAGTAAGATCTGACTTTCTCTCCAAGTTTTGCTCAAGAATGTTCCACCAGCTGAAGCATCAACATTTTCCTTAACAGTATCAGCCAGACCCATATAAAAATGCTGCCCCAACATCTGCTCTGGAATACCATGATGTGGACAAGTAACCAGCATTCCCTTAAACCGTTCCCATGTCTCCTGTAATGTTTCACTTGGTTTCTGTCTGAAGCTCAAGATTTCATCAATTTGTTGAGCAGTCTTGTTGGGTGGATGAAACTTATTCACGAACTGCTTAACTAAATCCTCCCATGTGGTAATGGAATTGATAGGGAGTGAGTTTATNCCTGAGAATAGTCCCTTGTTCTGCAACAAGTGCAACATATTATTTGTAATCTGGAAGGACTCGTCCTGTATCTGAGGGACTAGTATCGCAGTGGCCAAATTCTCTGTCGTGGGTTGTGCCCAGTCATATAAAGGAGCCTCTGCCCCTATTTGAGCAACTGGGTCTACCACAACATCCCCATTGTTGTTCCTGTTATTTGGATCTTCCATGTCGGGTTCAAGTTGTTCAATTGATGGTTACTATTTGCTTTTCCGGTTGGCCCGGTTTAGGGCCTTGAAAACTTTCTCGGGGTCTGATAAGGCTTCAATTACATCACCAGTTCTCGTTGAGTTTCTAGGCATGCACCTGTACAACCAAGTTAGAAAACGTTAAACTTTCAATGTATAAATGAAAATTTTGAAGAAAATTGACTATATTTCAGAATTTTGTATTTCTTCCAACTTCAATTGATAACACCTTTAATTCCCCGGCAATGGCGCCAAAATTTGATCACTCTCAACTATGTCTTATAGAAAGACTAAATGGGAGCTGCAAATATAATCCAGGGTATTACGCCCAGAGTCGATCCTACAGGGAATTTACGTATCAATCAAGCCGTCAGAATACGCAACTTTTACTTAATCAATTTTCTCAAGACTTTTGAATATCAATTGATGATGTTTTACTATTTCAACTGAGAAAGGTAATAAACTAACAATTAACTAACAATATCGTGTAAACAATTATAATAAAGGTCTAAGGTTATGGTTTTCCCCATCGGTGAACTTCTTTCTTGANTATTTCTAATCCAACTTCTAAACCCTCGGTTATGACTTTCGTCTATATTCTGGGAGTGATGTTGTTCAAACAACTACCTATATATGCACTCTCTCTCAAGTAGATACATAATAAATAGGAACAGCTTATTGAGGCCCTTCAATCAACTACAATAAGAACGTAGTTGAACAAATAGAGTTTAATCAACCAACCAAAGCTATATTAATATCACAATAAGTTCATCCCCCAACGGGTTCCACCAAAACCCTAGATTAAGGAAATTAGCTACTCATGTTCATAATAATCAAATCCCAAAATACTCTCATAAATAATTACAAAGTAATGAAATAAGGATGTAAAAATCAATGTTCTGCTTTGCTGAGTAGTATTCCACAGGCTTTTCTTGCTCTAATGGCATCTCTCCCTCAAATTTGTGTTTTTGGATCTATTTATATGTTTGAGACAAACCCTAAACGTGTAAGAGACTTCTATTCAAACCGGGAAACACTTAAAATCTTCAAAACTCGGATTGGGCTGGACCAGGGACCAGGCTTTACGACCCAAACGCCCGGATAAAGCTTGGCTAGGCCTGGCGTTAGGGCTCAAACGCCCCCCAAACGCCTGGTCCTACCAGGCTTTATGGCCCAAACGCCCGGATAAAGCCTGGTATGACCAGGCTTTACAGCTCAAACGTCCGGCTATAGCCCAGTTCACTCCTTTTCGCCTCTTGAGCGTATTTTCGACGTTTATGCATCCATTTATCTCGGCTTCCATCTCCAATTCACCTACACATGAAATCGACTCCATTATGCACATACAAAGTGTATTTCTATCATTAACTCACATAAAATGTAAGGCACATAATGTGTTAAACCATGAATTCTAGCCAAACATCAAGCACCATCAAAGTACATCTTCCATGGAGGTTGAACCTCAACGACCATTGCGTCCTCATCAGGTAGTTCGTCAGTTAGCTCCCAGTCATCAGGTATCAGATGATCTGCCAATGCTTGTCCTTTTACAGCCTTTTGAGGGATGTACAAAATCTCGAATTGTTGAAGTTGGAGATACCATCTAGCTAGTCGATCACTAAGAACAGGTTTTGACATCACGAACTTGATGGGATTTGCCTTGGAAACAAGACGGACAACATGAGCTTGAAAGTAGGGCTTCAACTTTTAAATTGCGAAGACTAGCGCCAAACACAACTTTTCAATTGGCGAATAATTCAGCTCATTTGGTGTCATCATCCTACTCAAGTAGTAAAGAGAGTTTTCTTTCCCCTAACTATTTTCTTGGGCCAACAGTGCTCCAACAGACCTTTCTTGCGCCGCAATGTATAGTATCAATGGCTTTCCAGGTATAGGGGATGCTAAAACTGGAGGCCTCATAAAGTAGGTTTGATACTTCCATAGGCATTGCTACAAGCTTGGTCCCACTTGAAAGGAACGCCTTTCTTCATGAGGCGACTAAATGGTTGGCACCTTCCAGCTAGGTTCGATATGAATCTTCTAAGGTATACTAGCTTTCCTTGAAGACTTTTCAATTCATGAATATCCCGAGGCTCATGCATTTTCAAAATGGCATCTACTTTGGCTTGATCAATTTTGATCCCTCGATGTCGGACAATGAAACCAAGGAACTTTCCAGAAGTCACTCCAAAGGCAAATTTCAATGCATTCATCCTAAGTTGGTACCTCCGGAGCAACTCAAATACCATTCTCAAGTATTTCAAGTGGTCGCCCTTCTCTCTTAATTTTACCACCAAGTTGTCAACATAGCATTCATCATTCTTGTGGAGAAGATCATCGAAAATATTACATAGCCCTTTGGTAAGTAGACCAACGTTATTCAAGCCAAAATGCATTACCTTGTAGTAATAAATACCCCTTGGGGTACGGAATGCAGTAAGCTCTTCAAATTTTGGTGCCATTCGAATTTGGTTATAGCTTGACGAACCATCCATGAAAGACATTGCCTCGTAACTAGTAGTAGCATCGATCATCAGCTCTGGAATAGGAAGCGAGAAATCATCTTTGGGACACACATTGTTGAGATCCCTAAAGTCAACACATACTCAAATCTGTCCATTCTTCTTCCTTACAGGGATAATACTTGAAACCCATGTTGGGTATTTAACTTCCCAAATAAATCCAACTTCAATGAGTTTGTTAACTTCAGTTTCAATCAGGAGAACCAAGTCTGACCTAAAGTGCCTTTGAGCTTGCTTAACAGGACGAGCGCCATTCTTGACCGCAAGGTGATGGACTGCCACTTTAGGGTCCAAGCCAGGCATCTCTTTGTAGCTCCAAGCAAAGACATCCCTGTACTCCTTGAATAATTCAATATAAGTTCTTTCTTCATCAACTTCTAATAAAGCACTTAGGTAGGTGGGTCTTGGTTCTTCACCAGTGCTAATGTTAACTTCTTTTAAGGCGTCAATCGTTGCCTTCACCCCTTCTTCAAGTTCCGACATAGAATCTTTTGCATCTTCATCTTCTCGAGGGTCCCCATCATTGAAGGATATGTGATAACATGGTGAAACATCCTCCAATTCTGCATTATCCTCCATTGAAGATGGAACACCGTTCTCACCTTGTATAGTGACATGATATGAAGAATCCACACTTTCTTCGTCGTCATCTCATTCTTTAGTGTAGACCACAGTGTATGGCTTCACTTTTAGTACTTCATCACAAGAAACCATGACTTTTGTTTGTTGCGTCATTCTAGAAGGAACCAAACTTTGGAAATCATTAGAGATCTTCTGAATTTTGGGCGAAACGGGTGTTCTTGTATTTCGATAATTTCTCTGGAACTTATTCCCCTCCTTTAATGGACCCAGTCTCTCAAATACGGAAGTTCTCACAGTTGATTTTCCAAGTCTGTCAAAGACGTAAGGCCTGTTAGAAGCGGCAGATTCGTCTTCTACAGTGATATAATTGCTACTCGCCCTCCTTATTGAGATGCGCACTGGTGACGGTTGCTTGTATCCAAAAAATTCAAGTGCTTGCCTCATTGCTACTTCTGATGGAAGCTTGCCTAACTTTGACGGCTCATTGGGATTGTATCCAGCTTTCTCAAATAGCTTTTAAGTGTTGGGATCAAAACCTTCATCTATTCGCTTTGTAGGGAGTTCCACATTCTGCAAACGATTTTGGGCTACAAACACTACAAGCGGCTTCGAGGACAACTTTACTACCTCACTTCATTTTACCAGAAGAGTTAACTCCTTTAGTGTGTTGGTTTGGAGATTAGATGATTCTTCCTCGTCTTTCTTCCTTTTAGGGACATATTGGAGCTTAGGACTGACTTTCTTGCCATAAAATGCAATATCCCCTCTATGAGATTTATTCACGTTGGGTTGTACCTCCTCAGTAATGGCTTTGGCTTTACCAATAGTCACCTCAGATTTTTTGGTTATGGGCTCGTCATTCTTGCTTTTCATGCCATCATCAGCTTTTAGCTCCTTCACAATGCGGTTCTTGAAGTAGAACTTTGCATTAGCGAAGTGTGACTCTGCCTCGGTGAATGTCTCATCATCAGCAACTATCTTCTTCTCGACTTCATCCTCGTAGTATTTTAAACATTGATGGTAGGTAGATGGAACTAATTTATTGTCATGTATCTAAGGCCTTCCAAGAAAAACATTGTATGAAGTCTTCGCATCGATCACATGCATCCATGCACTTGATTGCATATCTTCAATAGTGATTCCCAGCCTGATCGCGCCTATGGCTCTTTGATCCCCTTGGTTGAATCCTTGTATCATCACACGACTTTCTGAGAGTTCGTTATAGGAATACCAAGTTCTTTCACAGTGCGAATTGGAAAAATGTTCAATGAGGATCCTCTATCAACGAAAATTCGATTTACCCTTTCATCACGCATATAGCCAACCAGGTACAATGAGCAGTTATGAGGAGTGTCACCTAACAGAAGATCGTCATTTGTGAACATGACTTTTTCCTCACAATCATTAACGTCTTGAGGAGTGAATTCGATAAGCTTTTTCGAAGATGGTGCAACAGTAGGTCATCACTCTTTTCTTTCCCTTCGTCAGTATGGCAACAAGAGGCATCAATACTCCCATGGGAAATCTTCGTGCGAAACCAACTTGGTAAAAACTCCTCCAAGGTTACCGAATGTCGTGGCTTTTGAGGGTGATACACCTCCACTTTTGCTTTCTTTTCATGCTTAACTGGATTTCATCTCCTAGGCCTTTTCACCATTATTTTCCTTGTTGGTTGTTCCATTGATCCTTTTCGTGGGCTCCTTTTGTGGCGCCTACAATGAGTCACCAATGTCGAACCTTCATCGTCCTCAGGTTGACCGTCTTCAACTTGTAGTTCTCCAGTAGTTCTTCATCTTTACTTTCTTTAAAACTACATAATTTTTCTGGACTGAATGAGCTAAATGTGATAAAGACTTGGTTTGCGCTTGCTTTCTCATATTCAAGCACGATCTTCTTTTCATGAGCCAAGTCCATAACTTTGTCCTTGAAGACAAAGCACTTCTCCAGAGGGTGGCTCACAAGTCGATGATATTTGCAGTAATTTGGGTCACCAATTTTCCCAGCTTCATTTGGCTGCTTCATCTTCGGAAGCTCAATGAGATTTAACTCGATGATTTCTTCAAAAATAGCCGGCACATCAGAATCTAGAAATGGGTACTCTTTCTCTTTCATTTCTTTTAGAATCAACTTTCCACTTGGCTTATCTTGAAACGAAGTGGATTTCATACTCTGCTTCTTGCTCACCTTCGTCGTGAACTTCACAGGTGATGTGTTGACATTCATAGCTTCTTTATTTTCAGATCTTGGTAAAACTTGCTCCATTTTCTGACTTCTTGCTTGTCTTTTCCTTTGCGAGGTTCGTAGATGGGCAGCCTTTCATTTCCAGCAGAGGCCATTCTCAATTCCATGTCATGGGCACGAGTTGCAAGTTCTTCAAATGTTCTAGGCTTGATACCTTGCAAGATGTAGCGCAATACCCAATGCATACCTTGGATGCACATCTTTATGCCAGAAGCTTCACTAAGCTTGTCTTTACAGTTGAGTCTTGCATTCCTCCAACGATTGATAAAGTCGATAACTGGTTCACTCTTCCGTTGACGAGTACTTATGAGTTCTATCATACTTACTATACATCTCGTGCTATAAAAGCGATTGAGGAATTATTGCTCTAGTTGATCCCAACTATCAACAGATCCAGCCTCGAGGTCCGTGTACCAATCAAAATCATTTCCTTTTAATGAGCGGACAAACTGCTTGACGAGGTAATCTCCAAAAGTCCCAGGATTTTTTCATGCCTCAACGAAGTGCGCCACATGTTGCTTTGGATTTCCTTTACCATCAAAATGTTGAAACTTTGGAGGTTGATAGCGAGCAGGCATTTTCAACATATCGATCCTTGCAGTGTACAACTTTGCGTATGTAAGGGAAGACTTGGTAGCAACTTCGTACTTTCTTTTAATAGTTCCTTCCATGAACTCCTTCAGTTGATCGATTGGAATCATACCTTCCGAAGAGACTGGAATTTCCTTAGTGGATGCAACTTGTCGTGGGGGAGGATCAATCTCTTGAACTTCTAGGAGTTTACCAGGTGCATGTGTGGATTCTTCTTCCATCAAGATTCCCACCCTATCTGTTAGCTTGTCAATTCTAGCATCTTGATTTTTCATGCACTTGGTCAAGCCAGCGATTGCTTCTGTTAAGTTTGCCAACTGCTCCTCCACAGATGAAGTGTTTTCACCATGGCTTGCATGATTCTCGTGGACTATGGAGAGTAGCATGGATTTTCACACAGATTGATCCTTGATTAGCTCACGTTATATGGTGTAAGTGGAGAGGATCCATCACTTGAAGCGTCATCATCTTCCTTCACAGCATAGTGCTTGGATCCAGAGAGGTCAAGCAGAGACAGAGTTCTCTTGATCTTTTCAGCAACATCGCTTCCTTCTTCGGGTGTGTTTATGGAAGACCCTGCTCCTTTTGAGGATGAAGATCTAAAAACAGGGGTTGATGCAGACGGCACCTGGGGTGCTTGTTGTCCTAACGAGCTTGCTTTGCTCCTCGTAACTGGTTCAAAGCTTCCAAAGGTAACATCAAGGATGCTTTACACATATGCATAGAACCCGGAATTAGCAGCCTTGGCAGAAGTTGAACTGAAGTTGATTTTCTTGGAATCCATTTCGTTGTTCTTGAAATTTGGTAACTGAAGAGATGAGAGGTAGAGATTGTCCCACTGGGCGTGCCTGAATTTGTAGACAATAAATTGCGTTGAGAAAATAAAATGAAGGCCGAAAATTATTGTAATAATCGTAGTATTTTATTTCGAATATTTGAGTGTTACAATCTCTATGAATCCTCTGATTCTTGTTTTCAATAGTAAATAAATTCAAGAGCCTTTGAGCTTGATCTTAAATCTATATTTGTTTCCACGAATGATGATCTTGAATTCAACTATCACGAACTTTGATTTGAACTCATACTCATTGAACCTTGATTTGTTTTACGTTCTTGAGCTTGAACTTGAACTTGATTGCTTGAAGCTTGAAACTTGTAGAGAAATTTGCGACGTTTGATCCACGAGCTCTCTCTTGCTTCTTATTATAATTTCTGGTCTTTTCTCTGGGTTATGAATACCCCTGTTTATAGTTGTGGGAAGGAAGAGTTATGATAAGAACAAACTCTTTATGACCAATCAAATTAAAGTGTGACGTGTCAGTATTTAATTAGCCAGAACATGTCACTTGCACACGTGGTGCAATTTCATTGGTCTTTTAATGTGACTTGGTATGCTTTGTCATTTTGACACGTGGCATAATCCTATTGGCTCTTCCGCTTGACTTGGCGTACCACGTCATTTGATACGTGGCACCAAACTGGGTCTTTAGGAAGATAACATCTTGGGCTTAATGAAGTGGACTCATCACTTTAGCCCAATTAAATGTGCTAGCCCAATGGATTAAGACTTATTTATTTAATCCATATATATTGGACTTATATAATTAATTCAATTATATTAGCCCGTAGTATTTATTTAGACTAATATATCTTGAATTTAATATATAATCCAAATTATTTTATGAATTTAATGTTAATAAAATTTATTTGCCTACAATTGGTTTATTGGAAATTCTTCGTTTTATTTTTTCATGTTAATATAGCCATTTTGGCCAAGCTGCAAAAATCAACTTATTTTGAGAAGTGTTTTTTCTTAAAAGTATTTTTCTCAAAAGTATTTTTGGTAAGACGTAGTTTGTGTTTGGCTAATTAATATGAAAAGCACTTCTGATGAACAATTAGTGTTTGGCAAGCTTTTAAAAACCGCTTTTAGTAGCCTGTTTGGCCAAATTTTTTTTGAGGCAAAAACACTTTTTTTTGGTTTAAAATATATTTTTTTTTAAAATTAAGGTGTTTGACCAAACATTTGAAAGGAAAAAAGTGTTTTTGAAGAGAAACAGAAGTAGTTTTGGAGAAGCAGAAAAAAATAGCTTCTCTCCAAAAGCACATTTTTGAAAAGCACTTTTGAGAAATATGCACTTAGAAGCAGTTTTATAAAGCTTGACCAAACACTAGTTGCTGCTCAAAAGTGTTTTTCAAATTAATTAGCCAAACACAAACTTCTTCTCACTAAAAGTACTTTTGAGAAAAAATACTTTTCAAAATAAGGTGATTTTTGCAGCTTGACCAACCGGGCTATTAGTGTATTTTTCTCAAAAGTGCTTTTCAAAAGAGTGCTTTTGGAGAGAAGCTACTTTTTTCTGCTTCTCCTTCTACTCAAAAACATTTTTTTCTTCTAATAGCTTGGCCAAACACTTCAACTTTGAAAAGAAATAAAGCAATTTTTTTGAAACAAAAAGTGCTTTTAGCTTTGAAGAAACTTGGCTAAACATACTATTAATCATATTCTATATGCTGGGGAATGCAGGTGAACACCCTATGCATATTATCTCAATCTCGTGATGAAAGTAGAAACCACCTGTTCGCAAAATGTGACTTCGCAAAGAGACTATGGAATAGAGTACTATTATGGATGCAGAGACGACCATATTATGCTAATTCATGGAGTCAACATTGGGAGTGGGCTGTGAAAAAGGCTAAAGGAAAATCACAGTATATTGCTGCCTTCAAAAGGTTTATGATGAGACAATTCACATGATCTGGAATGAGAGGAACCTTCGAATATTTGAGAAGCATAGTAGAGAGGTAGAAGAATATTAGCTAGAGCTGTTGCATGTGTTTGTTACGTGAGATCATCTGCTCAAACAAGAAAACTACTGCAACTAACTTAATTTTGAGGAGATCTCCCTTGTAGATAAGTAGGCTACACATAGGGCTCGTGGTTAATTTATATTTGTACAGGTACAAGTATAAACTTCTATATGAGACAAGGGACTGTGATTAAGTCAACTGTGGACTTGTAAAGCTATATTGGTGATTAATGAAAAATGTTTAATTACCAAAGAAAAAGAAGAAAAAAAAGACCATCGAGTAGGTTGCCTTTCTTTTTCATTTGTCTATAGTATGTGGTTACGATTTCTTCTTGTGAAGTATACTTTCATTTATTTCGATTATTGATTGGTAATATTTAGAATTTAACTAACAACTTTAAAGTTTTATTAACAGCTAAACCCTTGTTGTTGCAAATGCAAAGAAAGTTGACTTTCTTAAGTACTATGAAGATTTATGGGATATTGACATATTACAAACAACAAAAATATTAATCTCCATATAAGTGGGGCATGGGAAGGTAACATGTACGCATACCTTACCCCAAGGTAGAAAGATTATTTCCTAGAGACTATCGACTCAGAAAAAGCATAGTTAAAATATAATTGAAAAGAAAACATCAATGAAGAAGCCATGTGAAAAAAAACAGTAAGAACAACATGATAATAAGACAACCAAAGCAAAAAGACAATCGGTATTAATAGAGATCTGCGTATTAGGAACTACAAGAGTCATGATGATACTATAGGTATGAAAAGTGAATATGCTCAACGTCCTACTAATCTTCAACCCTAATTTTCGACCTTTATATTCTCCTATTAAGGATCATGTACTCGATAAACTGCATATATTTATACTTTTGCAATTTTTACTTACTTACATATCATATAATTAAAAATGTTTACATATTTTGCAGAATTTTATGTTTAAATATAAATCGAAAAATAAAACCGTACAACAAGTAAAAATTGAAAAAGATGAAGGGTTTGTTCGTCCTGGCCTGCGGCACGCTTAGGATTGAGTTGGTTGGCTGTTTTAAGCCCCTTTTGAAATTAGGTTTGGCCCGCCCTAGCCCATCAAATTCTATGGTCGCGTGAGCGCTGCGCTTGGCTAGGCTAGGTTGGCTATTCCGTTTTGACAGCTATAAAGATACCTTACTTGTAGGAGCATATGAAATAACTTGAGGTCAGATTAATTTCTTTAGTTTCCATTTTTCTTCTGTATTCTTTTTTGGGCGGTGACAGGTGAATAGGAGGTATTAGTGAGAAATTTGAATCCTTATGAAATTGTATCCATTACAGCGTAACTTAAATCGACTTGAAATTTGAGTATTGAGTGTTACACAAACGAAAGATGACAAAGGTAAGATGCTTTGCCCTCCATCCTAAGACTTTGGCATGCTTATACTTGTCTTGAAGAAAAAGCATGGAATTTCAAGACCAAACAATTTAAGTAGGTGCAAGCAGAGAGTAAATGGAAACAGTAGCCAATCTTCTTTACATTGCATGCGCTGCAACTGCAAATTAGATTGTATTAACTTAGAAATTAAAGGCAGATCGACAAGAATAAGAAAAATGTTAGATTGGGCACCAATTATTATAGGTTATCTTCTGTTCGTACTTCTCTCGCCTGGACTCTTGTTTCAACTTCCGGGGAATCAACGCCATGTCGAATTTAGCAGTTTCGCTACCAATGGCAAAGCCATTCTCCTCCACACCCTACTTTTCTTCGTCTTCTTTACCATCCTCATTTTGGCGTTTCGTATTCGCATTCGCTTTGGCTAGCTAGCTCCTGCTTTCTTCATTTTTCTCTTTCTTTTTTCTTATTTGTAAACTCTTTTCTTTGAAACATATTGTTAATTAATAGTTTTTCAGCTATTCTGGGATTAATTTATTGGATTTTGTACCGTTGTTGTAGTGTTCTACTTCTGCCTTTTCATTTTTCTGCTCAAGCATTGTAAAAGCAACTCAATATGAACTTTTAAATTTAGGTTGTCTATTGAATTATCTGCATTTTAAGTGGTACACTTTTTTGTTTTTTGAATTTGGATCAGGGTTTAGCACCTTCCATGTTTGGTTTGATTTCTATAGATGCGTGTAAGTTGCTTTATGACTAATATCTATCTTGGTGAACAAAGATCAAATTGTTCGTTTGAATATGAGAGTTCGATATCATTCTATAGATTAGCGGGGACTGGGGAGAGTTTGATACAAGGTAAAGATTTGCCCGTACCGAATGTTTACACTAAGTCTAATTAATTAACCATAAGAGATAAACTAAGGTCTTCTAGGATTTTTTATTTTGAATAAATAAGAAATTAAAAAAGGCTAGTAGAATCATATAATAACTAATGTTACAAACTCTTAGGGTTACTGTCGTCCTCTTTCTTTTATTTCCTTGCAATTATCCTCTGCATTTTTGTTGCATCTTGTGACTTGAATCTTATGTAATTTAGTGTTACTGTGTAAAAATTCATAGTCTTTCCTAACTTTTTCTAAATTCTAAACTTTATTCCTTTGGCAAATACTTAGGAAGAATCTTGTCTTCTTCTTCCATACATAGTACGAATAAACACAAAAACTGTAAAAATCATAACTTGAACTATTTTAATCCTTGAAAATAGTCTTACCAATATTGACTAATTGTTACTATACATAAAATATCATTTTACACTGTTAGGTCAGGATGGGACTCTAAGAGAAAAGGAAAATTTGTGCCTCACAGTTTTAGATTTCATATTTGCTCTTTCACAGTAATATATTTTTTCCAGATTTACTTAACGATAGGAGCGTAACAGAATTGCTGACCAGATTACTAAGTATATTTAATTATAATTTTGGAATGTAAAAAAAATAAAAGTTAACTATGATTAAGCACTAATATACGTAGTTAGATTAAATAACAAGTGTCATTTTTTTTTTATTGAGTTGGTGTAAACACCCGGTACAGATAAGTTTTTACCTTGATACAATATATTGTGTCCATGATAAATTCACAAACCTTAAATTTTAGAATCGCCTATGACGTATTGCCAAGGTAACACTCACTTCCCTAAGAATTTGTTAGTTTGAGTTTTTAAACATGATTTAATAAGAAAGTTTGTTTAAATATGTTTTTCTAAAATCAGAATATTTGTTACTTAAAGAAACAAGATTCTTGAAACTAACGAGTATTAATTTTTAAAAATGATATTTTAATAATTCAGTTAAATAACTATAAATAGATTTAAGTTCAATCCAACTAGGTCCTAAAAATGAATTAATTCTGATTTAAATTAGTTTTTTGCTAGAAATATTCATAAAAATAATACCGTGTACCGATAATGATATAACCATTTCCCTTGGAGGCAAGGCGCTCGGACAGTAGGATTTAGTTCTTCTCTTCAAATGTTATATACGGTTAAAATTGGGCCCACTCGATTTTACTGTTCGATTGAGATCAGGATGTTGCGTCGAAGGCCGACTTCGACTAAATCACGAGGATAAGGTACCGAGTTCAGAGTCGAAGTATCTGTCGAGATCGAGGTTGGTAACAATCGAGGCCAAGTGAGACAGACACCAAGAAAGACCGGAGATGGCATAATAACGGAAAAGCGAGATATTCGTGACTGGTCGAGGATCATGGCGTAAATCTCGGAACAGATTAAATCAGAAACGGTTAATTAGCTAATCATGGGATTTCCTTCTGTAATTAGAGTTATACCATAAGTGGAATTCCTCTACTATATAAACGGGAGTTCTAGTCATTTGTAGGATAAATTATTCACTGATACAAAAGCAATATAATTCTCTTCCGCTTACATTCTTATTTATCAGCTTGTTATCTTTCTAAACTGTTCTTGCACTAATCAGTTCGAGGGTACTATAACTCGAGTAGTGAGTTCCGTTTGAATACTAGTTTGCTTTTCTTTACTTTCAATTATTATTGTTAATCTCATTATTTATCAGTTGGTGTTAGGTGAAATCACATATACTTAAAACCAAAATATAAGTTTAATTGTTATTTTAGGGTAAACAGTTTGGCGCCTATCGTGGGGCTAAGGATAATAGTTATTGCTTAATACTGACTCCGATAACACACAATACTTTACACTTGTTCTTGTAAGTGTTTTTAGTTTCACGATAAAACATGTCGAACTCACAAACATCACTCACACATGGTGACAACGGCCTCAGATTTCACGGGAAAACGACAATATAGCCGCCCCAGCGGTTGAGGTGCCTTAGGCTGATCTCGATGGAGCACCAATTGCCAATCCTGTCGACGTCAGTTCACATATTGCCCTAAATGAAAATTTGGGTACTGATCCCGAAGGTAGCGTACGCAGGGAAGGCCGATCTGGTGGTCAAGGTACGCCGGGCGGAGGAGATGGTGGAGTCAGCCTCCAATTAATATTTGAAATGTTACAGGCTCAACAAGCCGCTATTGCACAACTACAAAATCAGCATCGAACGCTGAGTAGGGTTGAACCAAAAGTCGCCGACCGGACCGAACTAGTGCCAGAAAGGTCAAAGGCACATGAATTAGGGACCGACCTCGCCATCATGAAAATGCTCGAGGAGCTCACTAAAGGAATTGAATAGGGAGAAAAGAAAATCGAGGCAAATGATAAGAAAGTAGAGACATACAACTCTCGGGTTGACTAAATACTGGGAGTACCACCGATTTTAAAGGGTATGGACTCAAAAAAGTTTTTGCAGAAGCCGTCCCCCCCCCCCCCAAACGCGGATCCGAAGCCTATTCCAAAGAAATTCCGCATGTCGAAAATACCCGTACAATGGGACCACTGATCCCAAAGAGCATGCCACCTTCTATACATGCGCTATAAAAGGAAATGATTTAGAAGATGATGAGATCGAATCTGTTCTGCTGTAGAAATTTGTAGAAACTCTATCGAAGGGGGGAAATGATTTGGTATCACAATCTACTACCTAATTCCATTGATTCCTTCGCCATACTTGCAGACTCTTTCGTAAAGGCACATGTCGGGGCAATAAAATGTTGAGGGATTTCGTATCTCTGTTCCAGATGGAGCGCATGGAATTATCATCGGTCACAAATGATTGGGTTGTTCAAGCCTTTACTCAAGGGTTGAATGAACGAAGTTCGGTGTCATCACGTCAACTGAAGCAGAATTAATTGAATGTCTGGCAGTAACCTGGGCCGATGTGCATAGTCGGTACCAGTCAAAGATCAGGGTTGAATTTAATCAACTGGGGACACCTTCCGGTTCCGTTTATCCGAATAGGCCCGTCGGCAGAACTCAGAGTGATATCGACAGAGAACCTCAGTCGAACAGAGATCTATATCAACCATACAACGCAGATCGTAGAAACAACGGCCCCAGGATGAAATCCTATCCGAAATGATCGAAGGAACGATCGAGGACAGAGCTCTTGAGGGCTCATTAGAAAAAGTGGCTTCGATAAACATGTTGATCCCGCAGAGGCACCACGATTATCAGAATATAACTTCAGCATTGATGCATCATGTATTGTATCAGCCATTAGAAGAATCAAAGATACTAGATGGCCCAGGCCCCTACAAACTGATCCTTCCCCAAGAAACCCTAATCAAATATGCAAATATCATGGTACACATGGCCACAGAAATGAAGACTGTAGACAACTGAGGGAAGAGGTAGCCCATCTATTCAACGAGGGCCACCTTCGAGAGCTCTTGAGCGATCGAGCTAAGAACCATTTCAGAGACAAGGACGCCAATAGAAAAACAAGCAGGAAGAACCACAACACATGATTCATATGATCGTTAGTGGGGTCGATATTCAACAAGGGCCCGTGTTCAAACGCACTAAAGCATCAATTACCAGGGAAAAAGGGACCCGTGATTATGTGCCAGAAGGCACCATATCTTTCAAGATGAGGAAGCAGAAAGGATCTCTCAACCCCACAATGATGCTTTGGTAATTTCTATCCTTAAGAATAAAGTTCAGGTTAAACTTGTTTTAAATGATCCAGGGAGCTCAGTCAATATTATTCGATCGAGGGTCATGGAGAAGCTCGGCCTACAAGATCAGATCTTACCCGTAGCTCGGGTTCTCAATGATTTCGACATGGCCAGGGAAACAACTAAAGGTAAAACCATTTTACCGGTAAACATAGATGGAACTATTTAAGAAACCAAGTTCCATGTAATCTAGGACGATATGAGATACAACACCCTGATCGGAAGACCCTAGATTCACAATATGATGGCAGTCCCCTCAACTCTTCACCAAATACTGAAATTCCCAATGCCGGATGGAGTGAAAATGGTGTATGGGGAACAACATTCTGCAAAAGAAATGTTCGCAGTCGATGAGGTAATACCGATATCGGCTCTTTCGCCAACAAAGGGATTGGAGACCAAAGGAAAATATGAGGCTTAATATCAACCACAACCACCAGCCTCTACTCATTCGGAGAAGCAGGGAATGAATGAGGACGATGAATATTGGATTCCTCGATCCTTCATAATCCCTGAGGATTTCGATGCCACCAAATCAACAGTCGAAGAGATGGAACAGGTCATACTGATCGAATACCTACCCGATCGAAAGGTATACTTAGGTATGGGGTTAACCCCCGAACTCAGGAAAAAACTCTAAATTTCTTATCGATAATATGGATTGTTTTGCTTGGTCCTACCTAGATATGACAGGTATCCCGCCGGAGATCACCGTGCATCGACTGAGTTTGGACCCGAAGTTCCGCCCAGTTAAACAAAAGAGGAGACAACAGTCCGAGGTAAGACATGCATTCATCAAGGATGAGGTAACTAAACTACTCAAAATAGGATCCATTCGGGAAGTAAAATATCCCGAGTGGTTAGCAAACGTAGTTGTAGTCCCTAAAAGGGGAAAGAAACTTAGGATGTGCGTAGATTATAAAGACTTAAACGAAGAATGTCTTAAAGAATCTTTACCTCTGCTGAATATTGATCGCATGATCGATGCCAGGCCGGCCATGAGATCTGTAGTTTTCTCGATGCCTACACCGGGTACAATCAAATACAAATGAACTCGGAGGATCAGGAAAAGACTTCGTTCGTCACCAAGTACAACACCTATTGTTATAATTTAATGTTGTTTGGGCTAATAAATGCTGGAGCTACTTACCAACGCCTAGTAAACCGAATGTTCAAAGAACAAATAGGTAAATTAATGGAGGTCTATATTGACGATATACTAGTTAATTCCCCGCGCAGAGGACCATTTAACATATTTGCAGGAAACCTTCAATATATTGAGAAAATACAACATGAAGCTTAATTCGAAGAAGTGTGCATTCAGGGTCGGTCCGGGCAAGTTCCTTGGCTTTATGGTGTCAAATAGAGGGATCGTGATCAACCCCGATAAAATCAAGGAAATCGAAGACATCACAATCGTGGACATCGTTAAGGCCGTAGAAAGATTGACAGGGCGGATAGCCGCCTTAGGCTACTTTATCTCGAGGTCTTCAGATCGAAGTCACAGGTTCTTCTCACTACTCAAAAGAAGAACAGTTTTGCTTAGATCCGGGAATGTCAACATGCATTGGAAGAATTAAAGAGGTACCTCTCGAGCCCACCACTGCTTTATACTCCTAAAGAGGACGAGCAACTCGACTTATACTTAGAAATCTCGGAAGTCACAGTAAGTGGGATCCTAGTTCGAGAGGAGAAAGGTATGAAATTTGCCATTTACTATGTTAGTCAAACTTTAGGTGAGGCCGAGACCCGATACCCACACTTAGAAAAATTAGCACTTTCTCTAATAAGCGCTTCTAGGAAATTAAAACCATATTTTCAGTGTCACCCAATTTGTGTGGTGACCGCTTATCCTCTTCGTAATTTTTGGCATAAGCCCGAGTTCTCGGGCCGATTGGCCAAATGGGTCATCGAAATCAGTGGGCATGATATCGAGTATCAACACAGAACGACCATCAAATCTCAAATCTTAGCACATTTCGTGGCAGACTTCACGTCAGCCCTTGTACCAAAGGTCGAATAAGAACTGTTATTAAAAACGGGTACATTTTCGGGGCTGTGAACCCTTTTCACAGACAACGCTTTGAACGTGAAGGGGTCTGGGATAGACATCATTTTGAAGCCGCCCACGGGCAATACAATCAGACAATCTATCAAAACTTCTAAGTTGACTAACAATGAGGACGAGTATGAGGCCATTATTGCAGGTCTCGATCTAGCTAAGATCTTGGGAGCAGATGTCATCGAGGCCAAATGTGACTCTCTACTTGTGGTAAACAAAGTCAACAGAACCTTCGAGGTTCGATAAGATCGAATGCAAATGTACTTGGAAAAAAATTCTGGTAACATTACATCGGTTTAAAGAATGAACCCTATAGCATATACCTCGAGAATAGAACAACGAGGCCGATGCCCTTGCAAATTTGGGGTCATCGGTCACAGATGACAAAATTAGCTCGGGGATTGTCGTAAAACTTTCAAAGTCAATGATCGAAGAAGACCACGCCGAAATAAATTCTACAAGCTTAACCTGGGATTAGAGGAATAAATATATCGAATATCTGAAAAACGGGAGCTTCCATCGGACCTTAAGGAATCGAGAACTCTGCGTACGAAGGCCGCACGTTTCACATTGGCCTAAGATGGAACACTATATAGAAGAACCTTTCTGAACCATTGGCAATATGCTGGGTCCCGGAGACGCCGACTACGTCCTACGGGAAGTTCACGAGGGCACTTGCGAAAATCATTTCAGTGCTGAATCATTGGTTCACAAAGTCATCAGAGCAGGATACTATTGGGAAACTATGGAAAAATATACTAAGGAATTCGTTCGAAAATGCGAAAAGTTCCAAAGATATGCGATGATGATCCACCATCCCCGAGAACAACTCCATTCAGTCCTATCCCCATGGCCGTTCATGAAATAGGGAATGGATATCGTCGACCCTCTACCATCGGCCCCAGGTAAAGCTAAATTCATTTTACTTATGACTGACTATTTCTCTAAGTGGGTTGAAGCACATGCTTTTGAGAAAATTAGATAAAAATAAGTTATTGACTTCATTTGGGACCACATCATGTACTGATTCGGGATGCCCGCCGAAATCGTATATGACAATGGAAAATAATTCATTGGCAGCAAAATAATAAAGTTTCTCAAAGATCATAAAATAAAAAAGATCTTGTCAACGCCATATCATCCTAGTGGGAACGGACAGGCCGAATCAACCAACAAGACCATCATTCAAAATCTAAAGAAAATATTGATTGACGCTAAGGGAAAATAGAGAGAAATATTGCCCGAAGTCCTTTGGGCTTATCAAACAATGTCAAAATTCAGTGAGGGGGCAACACCATTCTCCTTAGCATATGGTGACGAAGCTCTGATCCCCGTCAAGGTCAAAGAACCTAGCGTCAGGTTCCGATACATAATGGAAGAGTCAAATCACGAGGCTATGAATACAAGCCTTGAATTACTAGATAGAAAACAGGAAGCCACCCTCATCCGAATGGCCGCACAGAAGAAGTGCATCGAAAGGTACTACAACCGAAGAGCTAATCTTCAACACTTCAGAATCGGGGACTTAGTTTTGAGAAAAGTCACCCTCAATACTCGATATCCAAATAAAGGAAAACTCGGCCCAAATTGGGAAGGACCATATCAGGTCCTCGATATCATCGGATAGGGATCCTACATACTTTGCACGATGAACGGAAAATAATTGTCAAATAATTGGAACATATCACTCCTCAAACGATATTATTTCTAAGGTATGACCTTCTCCGTTTCATTTATATTTTATACTAACTTGTTGCAGGTGTTCGGTCGAAGACATCGAAGTTTTATCCAAACACGAAGTCCTTAGGTATGAAAGCACGTGTTGTACTCTTTTTCCCTTCGACCGATTTTTGTCCCAAATGGGTTTTTCCGGCAAGGTATTTAATGAGGAAACCATTGTTCGTGCTAACTTAGAGCAATTCAACAATATTCGAGGCTTCTTTACAATCCACCTCGAATATTGGGGGGGCATCACCCTCAGATGTTATGTTTTCGAGGAGAATACTTCGTGTCAACTGGGTCTCGATAGGTAAATTTTGTAAAGGGCCAAACTGTCAAATGAACCGTTTCCATGTAGACTACTCGAGCCCTAATGGAAAAACATGTACCCATGTATAATCTATTGAAAGAAGTATTTTTTTCCTTACCAGATGTTCCATGCCTTGGAGAAATTTCTACTTTACAATTTCTACTTATGATTTATTGCGGAAACTTGCTCAAGGGCCGATCACAACTAAAGCTCGAACGATTAACTCCATACTCGGGGAGTGCCATCCAAAAATCACCCCTTTGTTGAGACGAGAACAAATCCGCAAAAATTACCTCAAACGGAGCTCTAAAACACTATGCAGGAGCTTTTTGTTCTTCGCCTTCGTGGGACACCTTCGCGTTCGCGAAGAGAATTTTTTTGTGTTGATCGGTCAACCTAAATTTTCTTCTTCGATTTCGATGGACCTCCTTTGCGTTCACGAAGAACAAAATCCGCACTAGAAACTAGCAATCTTTCCTGACACGAAAATAGTCATAACACTCTTATACGACCTCGGAATTCGACCATTCTTGTTTTTATGGTTCCGTAATTACGATACAGATATAATGGTTCAGTCCAATCACAAACAAAATGTCTTTTTCTCAATATGGTACCCTTTATGTCCAAAGAAACGACGTTGAAACGTCAAATAAGAGTGAGATACAACCCAAACACATCTGAAACACACCCGAGGCCTCCGGGACCCCATCTAATTACACAAACTAGTCCGAGAACATAATATGAACCTAATAGAGGCCTCAAATTATACCAAACAACATCAAAACCATGAATCGATGATCAAATCCTCCTTTTAAGTTTCAAACATTCAAACTTCGACGAACGCGTCCGAATAACACTTGAACATTCCGTAATGACGCCAAACTTTACGTACAAGTCATAAATCACGATACAAACCTATCATTATTTAACCAAACCGAGCTCTCTCATAGTGGTCATTTCCTTCTTCGCAATCACAATACTTCTTCTGCGATCGTGATGTACAAATACTTGGTCAGCAGAGTATATTTTTCAAATCGAGGGTTTAGCCATTTTTACCATATCTTGAGTTGTAGACCTCGGTTTTGAGCGATTATTCGTGTGTTTTTCAAAAAATTCATTGGGGTAATTGTTATTCACCCGGAATTTGTTATATTCCATGATTCTATTTTTATTTTCATCTTATAGTTAGTGTTTTGAGTTGAGGAAAGTGACAATTTTTTAAGAAATCTGTTAAAATATAAAATGATGATTTGAAGGACGAATTGATGTCGAAAATTGATAACTTTGGTATGGGTGAACTTGTATGGAAATGGATGTTTGGATTTTGTGCATTATATCGGGTTCCGAGGTGCAGGCCCAAGGGGTTAACTTTTTAGTTTTGTTAAAGATTGAAGCTTTATTATCCAGAATTATTTTCTATTGTTTGGATTTTGTGCATTATATTTGGACTATTGTTGCTGGTATCTTGTTTCCTTCTTCGCGAACACGAAGGGGGTCCCACGTTTGGGAAGAGGAATTTTAAGGCTGCTGAGTTTTGATCTACGCGATTGTGACGAGGTGGTCGCGAACGCGAAGGGATTGCCTGAGGGACCTCACACGAACCACATGGTCAACTGCAAACGCATAGAAGGAAAGGGGGAGCTGGGCTTGGAGCCATTTATCCTTCGCAAACGCGGAGCCCCAACCGCGAACGTGAAGCGAAGTAGTCTAGACCCTTCGCGAATGTGAAGAAGGGTGGACCTGGGCTGGGAAGAATGTTTTAAAAGCGGGGTTTGAGTTCATTTCACCCATTTTTCACACGGTTTGGGCAATTTTTGGAGCTTTTGAAGAGGGTATTTCATCATCTATTATGAGGTAAGTGATTTCTACTAGTTGTGAGTTAAATACAAGGTTATACATGGATTTAGACATGAAAATTTGTGGAAATTTGGGATTTTGAAGAAAAACCTTGAAATTGGTATTTTGGATTTTGACCACAAATTTGGGCATGGAATTCGAAGTAAATTATATATTTGAGTTCGTGAGGTTCTGGATAAAGTTTATCTTCGAATTTTTTTGAAATTCAGGCACTTGGACCCGAGGGTGATTTTATCGACTTTCCAAACAGAGTTGGAAATTGTTATAAATTGAATTGTTATGAGTATTTGAGTATATATTTATGGGTTTGCATAATTATCGACTAGTTTTGGAGCGTTGGGCATCGGTTTGAGTTGTCAGAAGGGCTTAGGGAGCTGCTTATGGAATTTCGGAGCTAGGTAAGCCTCCTTTCTAACCTTGTAAGAGAGAATTTACCCCATAGGTGAACTAAATAAACATGTGCTTCTATTTGTCGAGGCTACGTACGCACGAGGTGGCGAGAGTCCGTGCGTAGCGACTATTATGCTTAAGTCCGGGTAGTCTAGGACCCAAAAGCATGTTATACTTGTAATAATTGTAACCTTATTGTAAAATTAAATTTTTTAAATCATATTGAACCTGGTACACAAACTTTTAAAGGGATTAAACTTCGTTTTCTTGACCGATAGAAGAAGATTTGATATTTTCCTTGGATAATTGTTCCTTAATGAATTCTTGATTGACCACGTGATTGTGTTTTCTTTTGTTGAACGGGCATAATGCCTCGGCAGATTAAATAGATGCATCTATGGTTCGCGTCATTCGACCCTCCGGCTGTGCACCGTTTAAATATTATGTTGGATCGGGCCGTACGACCTCGGCATGATTTGCGAATGCTTGTATTGCTTGCCTTGAAATTTATAAATAATGATATTGCCTCCCTGGCCTGAGATAAATTGATAAATGATGAAAATAAATTTGGAGATCTACTATTAACAAAAGAATTGTTTACCTGTTTCATGTTATTGAGTTTACAGTCGTTCTATAAAATCCATCATTAATTACATTATCAGTGTATTATGGTTGGCCATAGTAAGTGTCGTAGTCGACCTCTCATCACTACTTCTTTGAGGTTAGACTGGATACTTACTGGGTACACGTTGTTTTCGTACTCATACTACACTTATTGTACATTTTGTTGTACATTCACATGTATTTCTAGTGGCCCTGTGGGTGCAGCAGCACGGTTGATACGGGGACTTAGGTGAGCTGCATCTTATGAGACGATCCGCAGCCAACAGAGTCTCCTTCAGAGTACTTGTATTTTCTTTTCTTTCTAATTTTGTATTCCAGACGATTATTGTATTGTATTTTAATTCCTAGTAAATGTTCACGCACTTGTGACACCGGGTTCTAGGATAATAAATTGATAAATGGTGAAAATAAATTTGAAAATCTCCTATTAACAAAAGAATTATTTACTTGTTTCATGCTATTGAGTTTATAGTTGTATTATAAAATCCATGATTAATTACATTATCGATGTATTATGGTTGGCCATAGTAAGTGTCGGAGTCGACCTCTCGTCACTACTTCTTCGAGGTTAGACTGGATACTTGTTGGGTACACGTTATTTTTGTACTCATACTACACTTGTTGTATATTTTTTTGTACAGGCACATGTATGTCTAGTGGCCAGGTGGGTTCAGCGGCGCGGTTGATATGGGGACTTAGGTGAGTTGCATCGTATGAGACGATCCGCAGCCAGCAGAGTCTCCTTCAGAGTAATTGTATAATCTTTTCTTTCCAAATTTGTATTTCGGACGGTTATTGTATTGTATTGTATTTTAATTTCTATTAAATGCCCATGCACTTGTGACACCGGGTTCTGGGATGATTAGGGGATATTCAGTATTAAGATTTGAAATATTATTAATTATTCTGTATAGTTCATCTTTTTACTAGTTAAATTGAAAGAAATTTATGATTTCGAAAATATTAAAATGAGAATTTAATTAACTATTTAGTGTTGGCTTGCATGACCGTGGTGTTCAGCGCCATCACGACCTTTAACGGATTTTGGGTCGTGACACATATCGTGAGTTGTAGACCTCAGTTTTGAGTAATTATTCGTGGGATTTTTCAAATAATTCATTGTGGTAAGTTTTCTTCACCCGAAATTTGTTATATTCCATGATTCCATCTTTATTTTTATCTTATAATTAGTTTTTTGAGTTGAGGAAAATGGAAATTTTGGAAGAAACCTGTCAAAATGTAAGATGATGATTTGAAAGACGAATTGATGTCGGAAATTGATGATTTTAGTATGGGTGAACTTGTATCAAAATGGATGTTTGGGTTTTGTGAATTTTATCGGGTTCCGAGGTGCGGGCCCAAGGGGTTGACTTTTGGGTTTTGTTAAAGATTGAAGCTTTATTATCCAGAATTGTTTTCCATGGGTTTTATTTATGAATTGAAGTTATTTTGGATATATTCTAGCCGTCTGGAGGTTATTTCACTCGAGAAAGTCATTTTCGAGTATCAATCTAGCTTCTTTGAGGTAAGTATCTTGCCTAACTTTGTATGGGGGAACTACCCCTTACGATTTGAGTCTTTTGTGCTAATTATGTTTTGTAAATTCCGTGTACGCGAGATGACAAGTATGGCTCGGGCTTATTTGTGAAAATTTGACCGTTTAGGGCTCTTAGGTTCTTATGTTCATTAGATATGAAGTTGTTTTGTCATGTTAAATCGCCCATTTACTAGTTTCACTTCTGCGTGTCTTAGTTGGATTTAATTGCTTCATGTTCCACCCTTATTGCAGATTAAGCTCTTATGTGCCTTAACTGAAAATTTTTAACTCTTTTATTACCATGTTATCCTTCCCTAACTGCTTATCCTTAATTTAAGTTATTATTATCTCTTTTGTAATGTCTATCCTTAATTGATGTTATTATTATCTTTTTTGTTATCCCTTATCATTGTTGACTTATCCTTATTTGGAATCATCGATTCATGTTATTCCTCCTATCGTTGAATTGTACTTTGGTGAAATCATTGCTATATATGTGTGTGTGTGTGTGTGTGTGTGTGTCTACAACTATTAATAATAATTTGAATTTTGTTATGAAATATATTGTAATTAAAGTGAATGTCTATCTTTTAGAGAGTTTTACTTTGTGGCTAAGCCATTTTCCCCTATAAATAGAGGGATCTTACCCCATTGTAAATCATCTCATATCAATAAGAACTCTCTCTCTCTCTCTCTGTTTTTCTTTGCAA
Source organism: Nicotiana knightiana (assembly GCA_005239525.1). Taxonomy (NCBI): domain Eukaryota; kingdom Viridiplantae; phylum Streptophyta; class Magnoliopsida; order Solanales; family Solanaceae; genus Nicotiana; species Nicotiana knightiana. The sequence continues at coordinate 89,375 of ML425519.1, read as the reverse complement.
TACTCTTCTTCTTCTTTTATTGTTTTATAACACGTTATCAGCACGAGACTAACCTATTGAGTAGAAGCATTGTGATTAAGCATAATGATTGTCATTTGTTCCATGAACTTCCTTCATTATTAAATTATGGATTTAAGGTAAGCTTTACTTTACTTTTCTCTTTTAAATTCTTGAAATTTTAATTTGGTTTTAAATACAAGCAAAGACAATAAACTTTGATTATAACTCAAATAGAGTTTGCAAGAAATTATAACCACCCGAAGTGGTAAATTTCAATATCTTGCCATGATCAAATTCATGTATGATTGTGGGCAAAGAAGTGGAAACCCGTCTCATTGAATTTGCTTCATTCTTATTCCCCTTAAGAGAATGTGATAGCAATATGTGATAAGTCTGAAAGAAGATAAAATTATTACCGTGAAGGTATCAATGGATGTGGATGTGACAATAGACAAAATTATAATCGTCATCATTGTGATAATGAGAATAATAAGGATTCTCAAAATAATCCTTCATTCTGTGAAAGTAATATTTGTCATTGATTCGACATGAGATTTTGTAAAGCACATAGAGATGATTATGGTACATTCACGATGTGAATGTGACAGCGTCTGATTTATGAATACATATTCATTCTTTGAAGAATATGAACGTGCTAGTGATAGTGGATATACCACACTAATCTCTACAAACAGGTTTGAGATAAAATAAGAAAATAATTTCATTATTATGGCATGAGTGATCATTGATCACGTACCTATTGTGATTATGACAAAATATTATGGCAATGTGATTATTACATGGCAAAGATAATAGAAGAAACATATCCTGCCTATAATGATTGTGACCAAGACAATAATGGTATAACTTTTGTCACAACCCAATTTGACTCTCTGAAAGGTGTCGTGATGGCACCTAGTCTTTATGACTAAGTATGCCTAATATTATGGGAAAACATAAAGAAAACAAAATGATAAAGGATAAAACAACATATTTTAAATAATAAAATATAGTGTCGCTCGGCTCATATACAAGAAAAATAATCTCCCAAGACCCAGAATGTCGCTAAGTCACAAGCTTCTATAATCTATGTAGCTCTATACAAAAGTCTGAACATAAATACAGAAGTCTCTAGGTGAGGGAGTAGAAGGGGACTCCGAGGATTTGCGGACGCAAACAGAAGTACCTTGAAATCTCCTTGAATTGGCATCACACACTAACCCCGAGGCTGATAGCTCGTACGTGGATCTGCACACGAAAAATATGTGCATGAAGGGCATGATTACACCACAATGATACCCAGTAAGTGCCAAGCCTAACCTTGGTCAGTAGTGACGAATTCAGGTCAAGGCCCTACCGGAGTAAATATAATAAATTAAATAGTAAGATATATATATATATATATGTATATATATGTATGTATGTATAAATTTACAGTGAACGGATTAATGAAATTACAAAATTTACAGTTATGGGAGCCCTCGGCTCAGAACAAGGTAAATACAGTACAGAGGGATCTCTCGGGATACCATCCCGTAGTTTCGAATGATTATGCAATACAAAGGGATCTCCCGGAATACGTCTGTAGTCCCAAAAGTAAATATGCAGTGCTGGGAGATCTCCCGGAATACGTCCATAGTCCCAAAATAAATATGCAAGGCAAGGGGATCTCCCGAAATACGTCTGTAGTCCCAAAGTAAATATGCAGTGCTTGGGGATCTCTCGAAATACGTCTGTAGTCCCAAAGTAATTATGCAGTAATGGGGGATCTCCGACGTACGTTTGTAGTCCGAAAGTAAATATGCAGCACAAGATAAAATGACAGGTGTGGCATCAAGTTATACAAATTATACTAAACACATATAAGGGTAAATAGGGATCGAACTAAGCATGTCACACAGAATGTCAAATAGGTAGTTAGAAAAAGTAAGCATGCTTCCCTAATCTAAACTAAGAAATTAAACATAATAGTGCAGTTTAATAAGGGAAAAACAATTTATGACTTTGAAGGAAAAAACTAGATTTTTGCAATAATATCCCGTGTACGTACTCGTCACCTCACGTACATGGCGCCCACACATCAATCAATATCAAACATCCTAAGGGAAAGTCTCCAACACAAGGTTAGACAAGCCACTTATCTCGAACGGCTCAAGTCAACTCAATAACACACTCTTGCCATGGGTATCCAACTACGAATGGCCCAAATATAATCAAATCAATTGCATAATGTAAATAATACTACAAGTAACTACTCTAGCAAATGAATTCGAAAATTCGAAGCTAAGGAATGAAAATAGGGAAAACGCCGAAAAAGTCTCCATGGGCCCACGACTCGGAATCAGGTAAAAATCACAAATTATGAATACCCATTCACTCACGAATCCATTCATCCAAAAATTATCCAATTCCGATGCATAAAACTTGATCAAAACCCAAAAATTCAATTGGGGAACTTTTCCCTCAAATTCCCACTTTTTCACTCAATTTCCTTAATTAGACGAGGAAAACAACAATAGATTCATGTCATATGATCAAAAAAGAGTTAGAATTGGTTACCCAATGTTTCTCCCTCAAAATCCCTCGAGAAATCGCCTCCAACTGAGCTCTAAATCAAATCTTTTGTTATGATACCGCACGTGCAGTCCAAACAGCGCATCTACGCATTTCATTAAAGCACTCAGGCTCTGCACCTGCGCCCAGGTGCGGTCAAACTTGAGCACCTGCGCTCCATAATCATCCTCACCAGCTCCGCATATGTGCTCCCCTTCTGCACCTGCGACTCTGGAACCTGCGATCTCCTTTCCGCAGGTGCGAAACACCAGAACCAGCAAAGACACCAGATTTTTCCTAAGTCCAATTTCATTCCGTTAAGCATCCGAAAAACACCTGAGGCCCCCGGAACCTCAACCAAACCTACCAACCAATCCTATAACACCATACGAACTTAGTCGAGCATTCAAGCCACGTCGAACAACACAAAAAATATGAATTGAGCACGGATTCAAGCCTAAGAACTTAGAATTTTCCAAATTTCCACAAACGACGCGGAAACACATCAAACCTAGTCTGAATGACCTCAAAATTTACACGCATGTCACAAATGAAATTACGAACCTACAGCCACTTTTGGAATTCCATTCCGAGCTCAATATCAAAATTTCCACTACCGGCCGAAATCGTCGAAAATCCAACTTTTTCGTCAATTCCAGCCTAAATCCACTACAGACCTCCAAAACATATTCCAGACGCGCTCCTAACCCCAAAATCACTCAACGAAGCTAACAGAGTCGACGAAATTCCATTACAGATCCGTCCTCACACAGTTCTGACTACCGTCCAAATTCTAAGGCTTAAACTCACAATTAGGGACTAAGTGTCCCAAAACTCTCCGAATTTCATAACCAATCACTTCGGAAAATCCCAAAGACAGAAACAATTGTGGAGAAAAAAGTTATTAGGGGATCGGGGCTCTAACTCTCAAAATGACTGACCAGGTCGTTACATCCTCCCTCTTTTAAAACAATCGTTCATCCCCAAACGAGTATAAAGACATACCTGAAGCTGTGAAAAGATGAGGGTACTGGCTGCGCATATCCTGCTCAGTCTCCCAAGTCGCTTCCTCGACCGGCTGACCTCTCCACTGAACCTTTACTTATGCAATATTATTTGACCTGAGTTTCCTAACCTGCCTATCCAAAATGGCTACTGGCTCCTCAACATACGACAAATCCTTGCATAGACACGTGGAATACCGGATGAACTCCTGCTAGACTGGGAGGTAAGACAAGCTCATAAGAAACCTCCCCAACACGCCGCAATATCTCAAAAGAACCAATGAACCTCAGTCTCAGCTTGCCCTTCTTCCCGAATCTCATGACGCCTTTCATAGGCGATACTTGAAGCAAGACCCGCTCTCCATCCATAAATGCCAAATCACGAACCTTTCGGTCTGCATAACTCTTCTTCCTGGACTAGGCTGTGCGAAGTCTCTCTTGAATAACATTCACCTTATCCATGGAGTCCTGGACAAAATATGTACCCAACAATCGGGCCTCGCCCGGCTCAAACCATCCCACTGGGGACCGGCACCGCCTACCATACAAAGTCTCATACTGTGCCATCTAAATGCTAGATTGGTAACTGTTGTTCTAAGCGAACTCTGAAAGTGGCAAGTATTGGTCCCATGACCCTCCGAACTCCATCACACAAGCACGGAGCATATCCTCAAGAATCTGAATCGTGCGCTCGGATTGCCCGTCCGTCTGAGGGTGAAAGACTATTCTCAACTCCACCCTAGTACCCAACTCCTGCTGTGCGACTCTCCAGAACTGTGATATGAACGGTGTACCTCTGTCTGAAATGATGGATACTGGGATACCGTGAAGGCGGACGATCTCTCTGATATAAATCTCAGTCAATCTCTCTGAAGAATAAGTGGTCAACACTGGGATAAAATGAGCTGACTTGGTCAGACGATCCACGATCACCCAAATAGTATCGAACTTTCTCAAAGTCCATGGAAGTCTAACTATAAAGTCCATGGTGATTGCTCCCACTTCCACTCTGGGACCTCTAACCTCTTAAGCAATCCACTCGGTCTCTGAGGCCCATGTTTAACATGCTGACATTTGAGACACTTGGCTACGAACCCAGCTATATCCTTCTTTCTCGTCAGCCAATAGTGTTGTCTCAAATCCTGGTACATCTTCGCGACACCCGGGTGAATGGAGTACCGCAAGCTGTGGGCCTCCTCAAGAATCAACTCTCGAAGCCATCTACATTAGGCACACAGATCCGGCCCTACATCCTATCATGTCGTCATCACCGATAGTCACATCTCTGGAATCACCTTGCCGAACCTTGTCTTGAAGAACTAAAAGGTGGGGATCATCATACTGGCTCCCTCTGATGCGGTCATAAAGAGAAGACCGAGCAACCACACAAGCTAATACCCGGCTAGGCTCTGAAATGTCCAATCTCACAAACTGACTGGCTAAGGCTTGGACATCCAAGGTTAAGGGCCTCTTAGCTGCCGGAAGATATGCCAAACTCCCCAAACTCTCCGCCCAGCGACTCAAGGCATCGTCCACTACATTAGCCTTCCCCGGGTGACAATATAGTGATATCATAGTCTTTAAGTAGCTCCAACTACCTCCGCTGACGCAAATTAAGGTCCTTCTACCTGAACAAGTGCTCCAAACTCTGGTGATCAGTGTAGATCTCACAAGGAACACCGTAAAAATAATGATGCCAGATCTTTAGGGCGTGAACTATAGCTTCTAAATCGAGATCATGGACAGGATAATTCTTCTCATGCACCTTCAACTGTCTAGATGCGTAGGCAATCACCCTACCGTTCTGCATCAATCCCGCTCCAAGGCCAATCTTTAAGGAATCACAATGGACAATGTAGGACTCCGTACCTGTAGGCAATACTAATACTGGGGTTGAAGTCAAAGTTGTCTTGAGCTTTGGAAAGCTCTCCTCACACTCCTCAGTCCACCTGAATGGAGCACCCTTCTGGGTCAGCCTGGTCATAGGTGCTACAATATATGAAAATCCCTCTACAAAGCGACGGTAGTACCCTTCCAAACTAAGGAAACTACGAATTTCTATAGCTGATGACGGTCTAGGCAAACTCTGCACTGCCTCCACCTTCTTTGGATCTAACTTGATCCCATCACAAAAAACCACGTGGCCCAAGAATGCCACTAAATTAAGCCAGAATTCACACTTAGAAAATATTGCATACAATCTCTTCTCCCTCAAAGTCTGAAGCACGGTCCTCAGGTGTAGCTCATGATCTTCCCGAGACCGGGAATATACCAGGATGTCGTCAATAAACACAATGGATAAAGTATCAAGATAAGGCTGGAACACACTGTGCATCAAATGCATAAAGTCTACTGGGAGCTTGGTCAGCCCAAATGACATGACAAGAAAATCATAGTGGCCATATCTGGTCCTGAAAGCAGTCTTTGGGATATCCGGCTCCCGAATCTTCAGCTAATGATAGCCAGAACGCAAGTCAATCTTGGAAAACACCCAGGCACCCTGTAACTGATCAAACACATCATCAATGCGAGGCAAAGGATACATGTTATTCACTGTAACCTTGTTCAACTGCTGATAGTCAATACACATACGCATAGAACCATCCTTCTTATTCACAAATAAGAGCGGAGCACCCTAAGGTGATACATTGGGCCTGATTAAACCCTTATCAAGAAACTCCCGCAACTGCTCCTTTAACTCAAGAGGAGCCATACTATAAGGAGGAATAGATATGTGCTGAGTTCCCGGCAGCAAATCAATGCCGAAATCAATATCTCTATCAGGCAGCATACCCGGAAGATCAGCTGGAAACACATCAGGAAAGTCCCTCACTATTAAAACTTACTCAACTGTAGGTGTATCAATACTGACATCCCTCACATAGGCCAAATACGCATCACAATCCTTCTCAACCATTCGCTGAGCCTTACGAAATGAAATGACCATGTGGGGAGTATACACTAAGGTACCTCTCCACTCTAATATCGGCAAACTTGGCATAGCCAGCGTCACGATCTTAGCGTGACAATCAAGAATAGCATAATGGGGTGGCAAGCAGTCCATGCCCAAGATAACATCAAAATCTACCATACTAAGTAAACACGATTGATACACACGCTCCACAACAAGAGAATCTCCCACAGGAGTAGATACATAAACAAGGGAACTCAAAGAATCCCGAGATATCCCCAAACGTGGAGCAAAATAAGTTGACACATATGAATACATAGAGCTTGGGTTAAATAATAATGATGCATCCCTATGGAAGACAGGGACAATACATGTGATGACTGAATCTGAAGTGACGACCTCTGAACGGGCTGGAAGGGCATAGTACCTGGCCTGTCCTCCCCCACTAGGGCGACCTCCACTTCGAGCTGCCTGAGAAGGTGGTGTGGCAACTGGGACTGGAAGAATGGCCGGAGGGCCCGGTGGAGCACGTGGATGCTGATAAATCTATGGAGGTGCACTCCTCCTGGATCTAGGGCAATCTCTAACCATGTGACGAGTGTCACCACACTCAAAACAACCCCTCGGAAGACACGGTGGCTGAGACTAACTCCGACCTGGCCTACTGAACTGGCCGGTAATAGCATCTCGAGCAGGAGGCATGCTGGATACTGGCGGTGCATAATAGGGCTCTTGAGGTCTAGGAGGAGCTGGAACACCGCTGGATGCTAGAAGAGCTAAATGAAAAGGGCGACTCACAAAACCCCTACCATAGCATGATGTTAGTGCACGGGCTCCTAAATAATGACCAGTATCTCGAGACCTCTTGGCTTCTCTCTCCCGGGCAAACATGCCCTCCACACTCCTGACGATGTTCACTCCCTGCTGATAAGTGATGCCCATTCCCAACTCCCTGGCCATACTGGTCGAATACTGGTGAAGTCCCTCAATGAAGCAAAGAACTCTCTCTCTCTGAATTTAGCAACCAAAGCCGGTGCATGCCGAGCTAACTCACTGAAACAGACTACATACTATGAAACAATCATAGCACCGTGGTGCAACTGCTCAAACTTTACGCGCCAAACATCCTTGAGGCTCTGAGGGACATACTCGCGCAAGAACATCTCTGAAAATTGAGTCCAAGTGAGTGATGCTGCCTCGTCCGGACTACTCAACTCAAAGGCACGCCACCACTGATATGTCGCTCNTATATATATATATATATATATATAAATTTATAGTAAACCGATTAAAGAAATTAACAAAGTTTGCAGTTATTGGAGCCCTCGGCTCAGAACAAGGTAAACACAATAGAGAATCTCCCGGGATACCGTCCCATAGTTCTGAATGATTATGCAGTACAAGGGGATCTCCCAGAATAGGTCCGTAGTCCCAAAAGTAAATATGCAGTGTTGGGAGATCTCCCGGAATACGTTCGTAGTCCCAAACTAAATATGCAAGGTAAGGGGATCTCCCGGAATACATCTGTAGTCCCAATCTAAATATGCAGTGTTGGGGGATCTCCCGGAATACGTCTGTAGTCCCAAAGTAATTATGCAGTGCTGGGGGATCTCCCGGAATACGTCTGTAGTCCCAAAGTAAATATGCAGCGCAACATAAAATGACAGGTATGACATTGAGTTATACAGTTTAGACTAAACACAGATAAGGGGAAACAGGGATCTAACTAAGCATGTCACACAGAATGTCAAATAGGCAGTTAAAACACGTAAGCATGCTTCCTTAATCTAAACTAAGCAATTAAACATAATAGTGCAGTTTAATAAGCGAAAAATAGTTTATGACTTAGAAGGAAAAACAGGATTTTTGCAATAATATCATGTGTATGTACTTGTCACCTCACGTACACGGCGCCCACGCATCAATTAATATCAAACAACCTAAGGGAAAGTCCCCAACACAAGGTTAGGAAAGCCACTTACCTCGAACCGCTTAAGTCAACTCAATAACACACTCTTACCACGACTATCCAAANACAAGAGAATCTCCCACAGGAGTAGATACATAAACAAGGGAACTCAAAGAATCCCGAGATATCCCCAAACGTGGAGCAAAATAAGAAGACACATATGAATACATAGAGCTTGGGTTAAATAATAATGATGCATCCCTATGGAAGACAGGGACAATACATGTGATGACTGAATCTGAAGTGACGACCTCTGAACGGGCTGGAAGGGCATAGTACCTGGCCTGTCCTCCCCCACTAGGGCGACCTCCACTTCGAGCTGCCTGAGAAGGTGGTGTGGCAACTGGGACTGGAAGAATGGCCGGAGGGCCCGGTGGAGCACGTGGATGCTGATAAATCTATGGAGGTGCACTCCTCCTGGATCTAGGGCAATCTCTAACCATGTGACGAGTGTCACCACACTCAAAACAACCCCTCGGAAGACACGGTGGCTGAGACTAACTCCGACCTGGCCTACTGAACTGGCCGGTAATAGCATCTCGAGCAGGAGGCATGCTGGATACTGGCGGTGCATAATAGGGCTCTTGAGGTCTAGGAGGAGCTGGAACACCGCTGGATGCTAGAAGAGCTAAATGAAAAGGGCGACTCACAAAACCCCTACCATAGCATGATGTTAGTGCACGGGCTCCTAAATAATGACCAGTATCTCGAGACCTCTTGGCTTCTCTCTCCCGGGCAAACATGCCCTCCACACTCCTGACGATGTTCACTCCCTGCTGATAAGTGATGCCCATTCCCAACTCCCTGGCCATACTGGTCGAATACTGGTGAAGTCCCTCAATGAAGCAAAGAACTCTCTCTCTCTGAATTTAGCAACCAAAGCCGGTGCATGCCGAGCTAACTCACTGAAACAGACTACATACTATGAAACAATCATAGCACCGTGGTGCAACTGCTCAAACTTTACGCGCCAAACATCCTTGAGGCTCTGAGGGACATACTCGCGCAAGAACATCTCTGAAAATTGAGTCCAAGTGAGTGATGCTGCCTCGTCCGGACTACTCAACTCAAAGGCACGCCACCACTGATATGTCGCTCCCCTCAGCTGAAAAGCGGTAAAAGATATCCCACTCATCTCTATAATGCCCATAGTGCGGAGAATACGATGACACTCCTCAAGAAAACCCAGAGTGTCATCTGAAGCTAGTCCGCTAAAAGTAGGGGGTGGTACTTCTTGTACCTCTCAAGACTGAGTTGCTCTGCCTCAGAAGCAGCTACCCTAGTCTCATGTTGAACCGAAGCCACTGGGGGCATAGGAATATACTCTGGGGCCTGATCAACCTGGACCCTCTGCTCAGGAGTGTGGGCTGCGAGAATCTGTGCCCCTCCCTGGCCTAAGATGTAGCGGGAGCTATCAAAAGTAGTCCAGCTTGATNAGCCCTCGGCTCAGAACAAGGTAAACACAATAGAGAATCTCCCGGGATACCGTCCCATAGTTCTGAATGATTATGCAGTACAAGGGGATCTCCCAGAATAGGTCCGTAGTCCCAAAAGTAAATATGCAGTGTTGGGAGATCTCCCGGAATACGTTCGTAGTCCCAAACTAAATATGCAAGGTAAGGGGATCTCCCGGAATACATCTGTAGTCCCAATCTAAATATGCAGTGTTGGGGGATCTCCCGGAATACGTCTGTAGTCCCAAAGTAATTATGCAGTGCTGGGGGATCTCCCGGAATACGTCTGTAGTCCCAAAGTAAATATGCAGCGCAACATAAAATGACAGGTATGACATTGAGTTATACAGTTTAGACTAAACACAGATAAGGGGAAACAGGGATCTAACTAAGCATGTCACACAGAATGTCAAATAGGCAGTTAAAACACGTAAGCATGCTTCCTTAATCTAAACTAAGCAATTAAACATAATAGTGCAGTTTAATAAGCGAAAAATAGTTTATGACTTAGAAGGAAAAACAGGATTTTTGCAATAATATCATGTGTATGTACTTGTCACCTCACGTACACGGCGCCCACGCATCAATTAATATCAAACAACCTAAGGGAAAGTCCCCAACACAAGGTTAGGAAAGCCACTTACCTCGAACCGCTTAAGTCAACTCAATAACACACTCTTACCACGACTATCCAAATCCGAATGGCCCAAATCTAATCAAATCAATTGCATAATGTAAATAATACTACAAGTAACTACTTTAGCAAATGAATTTGAAGCTAAGGAATAAAAATAGGAAAAACGCCCAAAAAGTCTCCCCAGGACCACGCTCGCAATCGGGTAAAAATCACAAATTATGAATACCCATTCACTCACGAGTCCATTCATCCAAAAATTATCCAATTCTGACGCCTAAGACCCGATCAAACCCAAAAATTCAGTTGGGGAACATTTCCCTCAAATTCCCACTTTTTCACTCAATTTCCTAATTAGACGAGGAAAACAACAATAGGTTCATGTAATATGACCAAAATAGAGTTATAATTAGTTACCCAATAGTTCTACCTCAAAATCCCTCGAGAGATCGCCTCCCACCGATCTCTAAATCAAATTTTGTGTTACAAAATTTCATACCCTCAAAATCCTCTTTTCTGCCCAGCGATCCTCACAACTGCGACCTTTTCTCGCACCTGCGGATACCGCACCTATGATCCAAATGGTGCATCTGCGTATTTCATTAAAGCAGTCAGACTCCTCACTTGCGCCCAGGTTTTGCACATGTGAGCTCCCAGGTGCGGTCAAACTTGCGCACCTGCGCTCCATCATCAGCCCCACAAGTTTTGATATGCGCGCCCCTTCCGCACCTACGACTCTAGCACCTGCGGTCTCCCTTCCGCAGGTGTGAAACACCAGAACCAGCAAAGGCAGCAGATTTTTCCTAAGTCCAATTTCATTCCGTTAAGCATCTGAAACACACCCGAGGTCCCCGGGTCCTCAACCAGACCTACCAACCAATCCTATAACACCATATGAACTTAGCTGAGCCTTCAAACCAAGTTGAACAACACCACAAACATGAATTGAGAATGGATTCAAGCCTAAGAACTTAGAATTTTCCAAATTTCCACAAACAAAGCCGAAATACATCAAACCTAGTCCGAATGACCTCAAATTTTACACGCATGTTACAAATGACACTATGAACCTACAACCACTTTCGGAATTCCATTTCAAGCTCGATATCAAAATTTCCAGTACCGGCCGAAATCGCAGAAAATCCAACGTTTTTGCCAATTCCAGTCTAAATCCACTACAGACCTCCAAAAAACATTCCAGATGGGTTCCTAACCATAAAATCACTCAACGGAGCTAACGGAGTCGACCGAATTCCATTCCATATCCGTCCTAACACAGTTCCAACTATGGTCCAAATTCTAAAGCTTAAACTCACAAATAGGGACTGAGTGTCCCAAAACTCTCTGAATTCCATAACCAATCACTCTTGAAAACTCCAAAGGCAGAAATAATTGTGGGAAAAATAGTTATTAGGGGATCGGGGCTCTAACTCTCAAAACGACCGGCCGGGTCATTACAACTTTCTCCTTGAAAGAAATATTCACCATATAGATATTTATGAATATGTGGTAGTACAAAATTAATTAAAAGCTCTAGAAGAGTCAATTATACTAATTTGGAGAAATAAAATTAATTATCAATAAGGTATGGTGCCANTGCTGAACATGCTCATGAACTGAGCTAAAGTCTCCTGGAGGGCTGGAGCAGCAATAGGAATCTCAGGTATCGGCTTTCCAGTTGGAGCTGCTGGGGGCTCCTCTGATGCAGCTCTCACAGGTGCTCGGGCTGCACCGCGTGGTCTTCCTCTACCCCGACCTCTGGCAGCTCTGGTAAGGGGCTCGGGTGCCTGATCATCAGTCCTCCCGGTATGGGTCCTCACAATATATAAGAAAGAAATAGAATAGATTTTTAAAATTTTGATGTCAATAACTTGCACGACAAGGAAATCCAAGAAATATGATTATTATTAACAGTTACATATCCTCCCGAAGATAAGTACGGGTAGTGATCCACGAGACTCTAATAAACCGGCTTGTGACTCGCGACTTATATGAACCTAGAGCTCTGATACCAACTTGTCACGACCCAATTTAACCCTCTCAAAGGTGTCGTGACGGTACCTAGTCTTTACGACTAGGTAAGCCTATTATTACGGGAAAACTTAAAGAAAACCAAATGATAAAGGATAAAACAACATATTATAAATAACAAAATATAGTGCCGCTCGGCTCATATCCAAAAAAAATAATCTCCCAAGACCCGGAATGTCGCTAAGTCACAAGCTTCTATAATCTATGAAGCTCTATACAATAGTTTAAAGATAAATAAAGAAGTTTCTAGGCGAGGGAGTAGAAGGGGACTCCGGGGATCTACGGACGCAAGAAGAAGTACCTTGAAGTCTCCTGGAATCAGCAGCACGCACTAACCCCAAGGCTGATAGCTCGTACCTGGATCTGCACACAAAAAACATGTGAAGGAAGGGCATGAGTGCACCACAATGGTACCCAGTAAGTGCCAAGCCTAATCTCGGTCGAGTAGTGACGAGGTTAGGTCAAGGCCCTACCGGAGTAAATATAATAAATTAAACANCATATGAACTTAGCTGAGCCTTCAAACCAAGTTGAACAACACCACAAACATGAATTGAGAATGGATTCAAGCCTAAGAACTTAGAATTTTCCAAATTTCCACAAACAAAGCCGAAATACATCAAACCTAGTCCGAATGACCTCAAATTTTACACGCATGTTACAAATGACACTATGAACCTACAACCACTTTCGGAATTCCATTTCAAGCTCGATATCAAAATTTCCAGTACCGGCCGAAATCGCAGAAAATCCAACGTTTTTGCCAATTCCAGTCTAAATCCACTACAGACCTCCAAAAAACATTCCAGATGGGTTCCTAACCATAAAATCACTCAACGGAGCTAACGGAGTCGACCGAATTCCATTCCATATCCGTCCTAACACAGTTCCAACTATGGTCCAAATTCTAAAGCTTAAACTCACAAATAGGGACTGAGTGTCCCAAAACTCTCTGAATTCCATAACCAATCACTCTTGAAAACTCCAAAGGCAGAAATAATTGTGGGAAAAATAGTTATTAGGGGATCGGGGCTCTAACTCTCAAAACGACCGGCCGGGTCATTACAACTTTCTCCTTGAAAGAAATATTCACCATATAGATATTTATGAATATGTGGTAGTACAAAATTAATTAAAAGCTCTAGAAGAGTCAATTATACTAATTTGGAGAAATAAAATTAATTATCAATAAGGTATGGTGCCATAGTAAGTCTCAAAGAAACTTATTGAGTTTCTAAAGTATTCGCGAAAGTGATTGGTTATACTGAGACTATAAATAAAGGAAAGGTTTAATATCTTCTATTAATACAACTTGTAGCGGGGTAATATATATGTGAAAATTTACCCGCTTTATTCGCCAGGAATGCCACAATAAAGTAGAAGTTTATTGATATAAAACCCATATCATAATAAAATTGGAGTTTATTCATAATTGCACACGTCATGGTGTAATCCTAAGGTTTATCAATATTGATAATTTATCCAGTTGGCATAATTGGTTTAGCCATGTTAGTTTAAGTGTGATGTGAAAAAATAAAAGAGAATTCACATGGGTAAATATTAAATAAATAAAAATTTCTATATGAATTCTCTTATATTGTTTGTTCCCATTAATTAATAGACCAACTAAAATTGGGATTGAATCCCATGAATGCTGGAAATATCAAAGGTGAATATGGGTGCATTCACCTGTCATGTATACCACATAAGATGCATGTATGAGATGATTACATGTGCGATTATTATTAACCTGCAACCTGGTGTTTGTGAGGTAACTGCTCAATTATTTAATTTAGAACATAATTTCTAGATTTTCTATTCAAGACAGTTCATCTTGATAAATTGATTTACATCACAATCGGTTTAGCAAAATGATTTATTGAGTGTCTTCACTTAATAGCTAAACTATAACTTATGAGAACAAAGTTATCTATATCAGTTTGATAGATGTTATACACGAATATATTCTTCACTCACAACTTGTTCAGGGTCATAAAACAAATAATTTCATCTTATTATTATTGATGTGCAGTGTATATTTTGATTAACACCATAATGCACAAAGATGGGTTCCCAAAATTGAGGAAGAAAGTTAGTTTTTATAACATGAGGGGAGACAAGGTAAACAATTGAGAAAAAGTTACATGGAATGAATTATCATTTCTACATCTAGATCCTCGAATAAGATAATATGAACTTGAAGTTCATAAAAAGATAATTCATTTGCAATATATTGCGAAGCATGACAGACGCATTTGCTGACCCAAAGAAAGTAACTATATTCTCACTACAAATGCTTTTATTAGAATAAGTAGTAAAAGGACAAAATCTATGGTACACTTAAAAGCGTATAGAGAAATCGGTTTCAAATAAAATTCTTAATAAAGAAGATGAGCAAACGATCAAATTGATCATAATAAGGAGGCAAGTGATCTAGAAGATCACATAACTTAACATTTCATAAAATCTCAAGAGAGGTTCAGGTACCGGAAAATATGAATGAAGATATCTCTATGTTATGTCTTTATGAAAAAGAAAATTGGAACCGGTATAAAATGTTCATCAACGACATCTAGTATAGCGCTAAGCATAGATGAGGACCTCAAGTCTGTCGAATACATACACAAATATTGGCCAAATAGAAGAGATACAATTCAAATAGAAATTGTTTCATATGAAAGACATGTAGTTCAAACACTTGAGTATAAAGTCAATGACGAGTGCAATCACTTTTATCTATCTTATATGTCTAGCATGACATAAAACTTGATATGCGTCTAAAGTCTATTTATATGGCTTATATGACTTAACTTATATGACAATCCCTGAAGGATTTAAATTTCTTAAAGCATATATAATTCTTGGTCGTGAAGTACCACATCATACGTGCAATTTGTACACATATGTATCTTGCTATAACTATAGGCATGATAATTTGATAGCAAGAGTTTTTACCCTATGTGAAGATATTGAAATGATGATTCCAACAA
The DNA here is from genome assembly GCA_005239525.1 of Nicotiana knightiana. Classification (NCBI taxonomy): domain Eukaryota; kingdom Viridiplantae; phylum Streptophyta; class Magnoliopsida; order Solanales; family Solanaceae; genus Nicotiana; species Nicotiana knightiana. The sequence goes on along the minus strand of ML425519.1, from coordinate 73,829 downwards.
GATCATACGAAGACAATACATCTATCAAGGTTCAAGGATGTGAATTGATGCTCTCATCATGGAGAGTTAGTACGCGTTGCATTCTTTTTCCCTTACAGGGTTTGTCCCACCGGATTTTCCTTGCAAGGCTTTTAACGAGGAAACCAAAGGCGTATTATTAAACATGTGTACTCTTTTTCCTTTACTAGATTTTTTTCCCCACTGGGTTTTATTTTAGTTAAGGTTTTAACGAGGCACATTACTTATTGATTAGACATTCAAGGGGGAGTGTTATGAATAGAATTATAATTAGGGTGAATGTGTATCTTTTAGAGAGTTTTATTTTGTGGCTAAGTCATTTTCTCCTATAAATAGAGGGGTCTTACCCCATTGTAAATCATCCCATATCAATAAGAATTCTCTCTCTCGATTTTTCTTTGCAATACTCTTTTTCTTATTTTATTGTTTTATAACAAATTTTAAATATAAAATATATAATAAACAACAAATACAATAAAATAAAATATGAGTTTGATAAGTCTAAAAAGTCAACTGATAAGTTTTTGTAACGACCCGACCGGCCGTTTTGAGAATTTGCACTTTGCTCGGTAGTTTGCAACCATGAGTAGCTTCATATGATGTATTAAGACTTATTTAAATCGTCAATTTTGATTTTCAGGTTATTCGAAATCGGTTTGGAATGATGAATTCATTGTTAAAGCTTTAAGTTGAAAGAGTTGAGCAAGTTTGACTTTTTGAAAATTTGAGCCCAGAATGGAGTTTTGATGGTTCAGTTAGGTCTGGATGGTGATTCTTGACTCAGTCCTATGCCTGGATTTGCATTTGGGTATTTCTAGAAGGTTTCGGCACAAGTTGGCGAAAATTTGAAAATTTGAAGGTTTGGAAAGTTCATAAGGTTGACCAGAAGTTGACTTTGAGGATATCAGATTCAGATTGTTGTTCTGGAAATTGGAATAGCTTCGTCATGTCATTTAGGACCTGTGTATAAATTATGGGTTCATTCTGGGATGATTCGATATGTTTCGATGCAGGTTTTGGAAAACTTGAAAGTTCAAGTTTATAGATTTCGATTTGAGGTATGATTCATCATTTCAATGTTTTAATGTGTGTTATGAGGCATTGAGTAGGTTAGTGTTATGTTATGGGACAAGTTAGTTGTTTGGACGGGGTCTCGAGAAGCTCGGGCGTGTTTCAGATTAATTTCAGATCATCTTTCTCCATTTTGGCATTGTTGTTTTCTGGTGTTTCGGTTCTTCATTGCGTTTGCGTGGCTAGTGTTGCTAACGTGTAGTGTATTTTGATGGCAGTAGCATTTCTTCTTCATGTTCGCGAAGTATGTCCCGCATTCACGTAGAGTTAGGTAAAGTCATTTTCACGTTCGCGTATGGAGGATCGCGTTCGCGTATTGTTGAGGTTGGCAGTTGGGAATTTGAGCGTTCTTCGATGCGATCGTGTAAGGTTGGTCGCATCAGAGAAGCTTTGGTAGATGTGTCCATCGCATTTGCGTGGGGTGCATCGCGAACACGTTGTGTCTTTGTGGCAGTAGGAGTTTTATTCATCGCAAACGCGATGGTTATCACGCGATCGCGAAAGAAGAGGCCTTGGCAGATTATAAAGTACTATATTTCGAGGGGTTTCAGCCATTTTTGCATTTTGGGAGCTATGGACCTTGGACTGAGGTGATTCTTGAAGAAACTTTCACCATATGAATTGGGTAAGTGTTATCTACTCGGTTTTGGTTATATTTCATGAATTTATCTTGGATTTGTTGGTTGATGAATTTTAAAGAGGAAATTAGGGGGTTTTGCGTAAAGTTTCATAATATGAATTTTTGAGCTTTAAACATCGAATTGGAGTCAGAATTTAGTGAAACTAATATGGTTGGACTCGTAATTGAATGGGTTGTCGGATTTTGTGAGTTTGTCGGGTTATGAGGTGCGAGTCCGGGTTGGGCTTTTTGGTCAATTTCGGGTTTTGATTCGAGATTTGAGCTTTTACTATCGGGATTGGTTCCTTTCGTATTGTTTGATGTATTTGAATTGTTGTTGGATAGTTTCTAGCCGTTCAAAGGTTGGAACACGCGGGATGGAATCTTTGGAGCATCACTTGGCTTGCTAAGCATTGGTATTGCCTCGTTCGAGGTAAGTAACTTTTCTAAACTTAGTGCTGAGGGTATGAAACCCCGCATTACGTGTTATGTGATTGATATTGAGGTGACACACATGCTAGGTAACGGGCGTGTGGGCATGCACCCTGTAAATTGGGACTCTGTTGTTCCTATGGCATTATATAGTGGTCCAATATTTTTTGATGTCTGTGTTTTCTCCACGTTATAAAGTAATTGAGCCGTCAATCATGCTAGATATCATGTTTAGACTTTATGTCGATACTGTTGAGACCCATAGTGGTTGTTTCTTGCTGTCATTTCAATAATTTCATTGATATTTTTTACTCAGTCATGTTCATGCATTCATACCATATCTCAGTCTCAGTTGTTACTTATTGATACATCATATTCTTGTTATCGGGCTAGTTTCATGACATTGTGAGCCCGTGAGCGAGATTGGAGAGATTGATGACTGAGTGAGGTTGTGGGCCTGGTTTTGAGGATATTGTTACTATAGCACGTGACTTGTTCGTGCAACACGTGAGTTGTCCGTGCGGATCCAGGTATTGATATCATAGAACGTGAGTTGTTCATGCGGATCCAGATATTGATATTATGACACGTGAGTTGACCGTGCAACACGTGAGTTGTCCGTGCGGATTATAGCGCTTGGGCTGTAGGAGCCCCTCCAGAGTCTGAACATCCCTTGTGAGCGCAGTGGACTATATATATATGTGTGTGGATCGGGCTGCACGCCGCAACAATTATTGTACAGCGCTGAGTGTTTTGAGTGTGCTTGGCATTGTGCATAGAGAAAGGGGATGAGAGATAATGAGATTGAGTACTCTGAGAGTATGAGTACATAATTCATCTCTGAGATACATGACATTTTCATGCACACACAACATACATGCTTAGAGATGAATTTTTCCTCATGCTATATAGTATCACGTCACTCATGACTTTTACACATATTGATATGTGGGTATAGATAGGTGTTTTGCACTTGTTATTTTGGGAAGAAAATGAAACTTCTTGCTTATTGTTGAAAGGATTTTGGGAAGAACCATAGTTTTTAACTTACCTGTATATTGGCATTTTTGGCAAAAGATTTGAGTTCTCACTAAGATATTTGAAAAGCATGCCTATTTTCTGGAACTTTGAACGAGTTGAGCATTTTACTTCTGAGATACCCCTTTTATTATGTGTATTATGTTATTATGAACTGTTGTACAATACCGGTATTGGACCCCACTTTGTGATAGTTCGTCACTGATTTCAACCTAAGGTTAGGTTTGTTACTTACTTAGTACATGGGGTCAGTTGTACTGGTACTACACTTCTGCACATTGCGTGCAGATGTTGGCTGTTGTTGTTGATGTGTTCGATGGTTGCTGGATTTGAAGATGTACGTGCGTCCCTGTAGCTGCCTCTTTTGTTCGGGGGAGCCTTAGATTATGAAACTCTGTTTATGTACTTTTCAAACAAAAGATGTACTTACTTCATATCAGTTTTGTAAATTCTATTCTTAGAAGCTCATGATTTGTACTACCAGTCATTGGGATTTGTTGAGAATTCAGTAAATTACTTTCGTTTAATTGTCTTGTTAACATTATTGAAATTGGATAATTATTAGTTGTCTTACCTAGCGAGTTTAGGTGCCATCACAACTAGTGGTTTTGGGGTCATGACAAGTTGGTATCAGAGTTATAGGTTCATAGGTTCTACAAGTCATGAGCAAGTGTCTAGTAGAGTCTTGTGGATTGGTATGATGACGTCTATACCTATCTTCGAGGGTCTACATGACATTTAGGATATACTTCCCATCTTTCTTTCCTTATCGTGTGGCATTGATTCAGCTTGAAGTGTAACTCTTGAATTCCTTCCACTTATTCTTATGTGCACATGAGCGCTCGATATCAATTTTTCAATGGCGGTTTGTGATTCCATGATTGAGGCACGAGATGTGATTTTGGCATGTTAACGATGGGCCAGACTGGAGGACTTGAGGCTGGGTTTTGTCTGTGGCTTGAGTAAAGAGATTTTGATTTTGTGAGCACGTGCTTTTGGGACTTATATGTCCGTTGGTGTCCCTATTAGTGGGATTTGTGATTTGATGACTATGTGGTGAGTATAATTTGACTACGAGATTTTGTTCGGATTGTTCGAATGTGACGAGAAGGGTTACTTGATATGTAGCAAGAGTTGTTGGGTGTTTGATATTTGTCTTGTTTTGGCGTATGGACTCGAGTTATGGGTGTGTTAAAAGATCTCTCATGTTGTTTAATTGTGGAGTGAAGTAGATCTTCATGTCGTGTTATAAGTTCAGACTCGGGAATATTAAGAGATGGCAAAGTAGTTGTGACTGTGGATGGGGTGTAGAAAGATGTCACTTGAGGTTAAGTAGGTGGATTATCTCATGTGGGGTGTCCTGAGGTTGTGTGATCCCTATGTTGTTATGAAGCGAGTTCTCTTTTACTAGTGACTTATATGTGTTGAAATTTGAGTTCAGGTCGCTTATGAGAGTTAGCATGACTATTATATGGATGAATGCGAGATTTGCAGACCATTTGAGGTATTTTATGGGTGGTGTTATCTGAGTTTATGAAGGATTTAGTTGAATCTCATTGCGGTATGGTGAGAGTAAAAAAGTATGATCATTGTGAGTTATTATGTGTTTTGATCTATGAATTTGAGCCAAGTGGGGGAGTCTTCTATTGATAAGTTAATTGCACGATTATGTGTTATATTGGTTTCAGTTTGAGGTATACTGGTGAATTAGTTATGACTTATAGAGGTGGAGATTGAGAATGACTTGAATAAGAGAATTTCTGGGTACGGGTTATATTGCACTCTGTGGGCATATGTGAATCATGGAATAATTGAGTGGTTAGTTGTAAAGGATGTATTATGCATGGAGTAGGAATTTTCTCGGTTATTAGAAGTGTGGATTACTTCTTTGGGTGTTGGTGTGCAAATGGATCACATGTCGTTCGTTCTATTTGATAAGTTCAATTAAGATCTGAGCAGAGTGAATGACTATCGAGAATGGTTCTAATGGATTCAATATTCATATGTAGCAATTGGGAATCCTCAGGATTTGTATATGGCTAGAAACTGAGATTTTCATTGGATGGAGTCGAGACTTGTGGCATTTTTATATCATTGTGGATTATGCATTTCAATATCAAGACAGAAGGAAACAATTTTAGGTTCACATTATGTCTATTTAGATTAGATGTCTCGGTTGTGGTGATTCGAGGTGCTTAAGAGGGAAGTCAGCGGCTTATGGGCCTTAGGGTGTTGTGGTTTTATTCTAGGGTTTCTAGTGTGGTAAATTTTTTTGTTAAGGATCGTGGTGTTCTAGCAGGGAGAAGCATCAATTTGAAGGAAATTTGGAAGGGACTTGGAGAACTAGGAAAGCTTAGTAGTAGGTTGGATTAGCAGAATAATGGATATAGTCAGTTCTTTGGGTAATTATGATGTGGCTAGTCTCTATTGGTGTATGCTCTTGGGTTATGGCAGCCTGCGTGGCTGGTTTGAGTTAGAGCGGTTCGGTTCTGATACCTTGGTTATGTGCGAATGGGCTTCTAAGAGTTTTCAATGGTTTCTACCATGGTTCGAGGAGTATATTTCCTACCGGCGTGAGGAATATGTTGCGTATTGGGAATTTCTCCTGGATAAAATCAAATGGAAGGTCCTTGGCTAATTAAGTATGTAGTTGCTTGTGACTCGGGGTGGACTATGAATTTCTCGTATTTTCCTTTCATATTATGGCATGGTGTATGTGGTGTGTTGTGTGGGATTGAGATATACGTGAGCGAGATAGCAGTTCAGTTTTGAAGGGAGGGTCATGAAAGTTGTAGACAGCATGGACAGTTTCAGATGACTAGGTAAATGATACTACTAGTTGGTTTGACTTGATGAGAGTATACATTTTAGAAGGGGAATTGTGTTTGATTCATGGATACTTCACTAGTGCTGTGGCACTCTCCTGGTTGATCGAGTGCTGATATTCGAATTTTGCTATATGGCACGGAAGAATTTTAGAAGTATTCCTCGTGGGGTGATCGTGTATGAGAGATGTGTTAGACATTCTGATAGTGGAGTTGGGATTAGATATGGTGATTCGTGTGTTCTATGGATTTGGAGATTGGGAGTCCTCGGGAGCGGATTGTTTCATGGTTATGGACTGTTAAGTCATGGCCGAAGCTAGCCAGATGATAGTATGTGTTATGATTCAGTCATTGTGGGCTTTCGGAGATTTATTTATCTATTTGTGGTTTCCCAGAGTTGATTTGGGGGCCCATTGGTAGGCCCAATTAGAATGTGTATTCTACACCTAGTCGGATTGATTGGCTCCATAGTGCTATTGTTAAGGGATGTGCCATTCGGTTTTTTCCAAGCTTATTCATGTTCTGAAATTTTCTGTTAGTTACTCTTCTATACTACGAGGGGTTGTGATTCGATGGTTTAGGCAGACATGGTGTGGTTCTGTTGTGGTTTTATAGTAGAATTTGGGCGAGATGAGTAATTGGGTATTGCATGATTGAGGGCGTATCGGTTATGTTCTTTTAGATTTTTGTGTGGCATTGTGTCATCTGATTCGTAGTGGTCCTTGTAATGCACTTTGGGTACTTGATTTCAAATTTTGCGTAGTTATCGATTTTTAGCAGGGTGGCTCGAGGTATATGATATGGACCGGCGTTTGGATGGAGTCGCGCATTGCAGTGGAGTTGAGGTACGAACCTTTGTGTCAGATTCGGGTGATGGTTCTACGGTGTGTGATGGGTTCTTAGCATTGAGTTGTGGGGATACCCGTTGAGCGTGCGGGACGGTTCTCTTGATTGAGTCATTATTTTTGTTATTGAGTACTTGTGAATTGTTTCTTATTGGTGCATGGATTGCACGGTTTGTGGCTCTTAGTATCATGGGTGTTGCGTGTCATTAGAGTAGTTGGTATTCGATAAGATGGAGTTGTCAGTTCTAGGATGGGTGCTACCGGATTTGATTGCGGTATATTTGGAATGGATAGTATCGGAAGTCTTCTTAGGGATTGGATATAGTTCTTGTTGAAGGAGAGGGAGCTCCATGGATTGTTGATTTGATGAATGGTTATGAGTTTTTGCATGTTCTTTCATTATCGGCAGTGTGCGAAGGTTTTCGAGTGGGGTTTTCTTTGATATGAGGTTTATTACCGGCATTGGATTATTCAGAGCAGTTACTCTGATCAGAGATTTTGCTATGGGTATTTGAGTCATGTGGTATTCCCGGTGATTATAGCTGGGGTTATGGCTCCAGGTTGGTACAACTTATTTAGGTACAACGTGTAGGTTGTGAGATTCAAATCTTTTAAGGAATTCCGGATGTTGGAAAATTTGATTCTAAGACCTATGGGCTAGGTTAAATTGAGAAATTTCATTTATGTAGCATTATTGAACCTATATGGGATAGGGTAATGTGGGATCACCCCTGAGTATGTGCATGGTAAGGTTATGCGGCATTTTGATGGTTTTTAGAACAACTTGGCACGTTCGAGGACAAACGTATGTTTATATGGTGAAGGATGTAACGACCCGATCGACTGTTTTGAGCATTTGCACTTCGCATGGTAGTTTGCAGGAATGAGTAGCTTCGTCTGATGTATTATGACTTATGTGAATCGTCAGTTTTGGTTTTCAGGTTATTTGGAATCAATTTGGAAGGATGAGTTCATTGTTGACGCTTTAAGTTGAAAGAGTTGACCGAGTTTGACTTTTTGAGAATTTGAGCCCAGAACGGAGTTTTGATGGTTCTATTAGTTCCGGGTGGTGATTTTGATTCGGTAGTATGCACAGATTTGCATTTGGGTATTTCTAGAAGGTGGGCACAAGTTGGCAAAAATTTGGAAATTTGAAGGTTTGGAAAGTTCATAAGGTTGAACGGAAGTTGACTTTGAGGATATCAGATTCAGATAGTGGTTCGGGGAATTGGAATAGCTTCGTCATGTCATTTGGGAATTGTGTGCAAATTTTGGGTTCATTCCAGGATGATTTGATATGTTTCAGTGCAGGTTTTGAAAAATTTGAATGTTCAAGTTCATAGATTTCGTTTTGAGGTGTGATCGTCGTTTCAATATTTTTATGTGTGTTTTGAGGCCTTGAGTAGGTTCGTGTTATGTTATGGAACTAGTTGGTATGTTTGGATGGGGTCCCGAGGGGCTCGGGCGTGTTTCAGATTGATTTCGAATCATTTTTCTCTATTTTGGCACTGTTGTGTTCTGCTGTTTTCTGGTGTTTCAATTATTCATCGCGTTTGCGTGGCTAGTGTCGCGAACGCATAGTGTATTTTGATGGAAATTGCATTTCTTCTTCGCGATCGCGAAGTATGTCTCGCGTTCGTGAAGTATGTCTCGCGTTCGAGAAGTATGTCTCGTGTTCATGTAGAGTTGGGGAAAGTCCTCTTCGAGTTCACGTAAGGAGGATCGCGTTCGCGTAGTGTTGCGGTTGGCAGTTGGGAATTTGAGCGTTCTTCTATACGATCGCGTAAGGTTGGTCGCGTTCGCGAAGCTTTGGTAGCTGTGTTCATCGCGTTCGCATGGGGTGTATCATGAAAACGTAGAGTCTTTGTGGAAGTGTGAGTTTTATTCATCGCGAACGCGATGATTATTCAGCATTCGCGAAAGAGGAGGCCTGGGCAAATTATAAAGTACTCTATTTCGAGGGGTTTCAACCATTTTTGCATTTTGGGAGCTGGGGAGCTCGGATTGAGGCTATTCTTGAAGCAACTTTCACCATATAAATTAGGGTAAGTGTTCTCTACCTGGTTTTGGTTATATTTCACGAATCTATCTTTGATTTGTCGATTTATGACTTTTAAAGAGGAAATTGGGGGTTTTGGCCTAAAGTTTCATAATATGAATTTTTGAGTTTTGAACATCGAATTGAAGTCGAAATTGAGTGAATTTAATATGGTTGGACTCGTAATTGAATGGTTGTCGGATTTCGTGGGTTTTGTCAGGTTTCGATGTGTGGGCTCGGGTCGGGCTTTTTGGTCGATTTTGGGTTTTAATTCGAGATTTGATCTTTTACGATCGAGATTGGTTCCTTTAGCATTGTTTGATGTATTGAATTGTTGTTGGATAGTTTTGAGTCGTTCGAAGGTCGGAACACGCGGGATGGCATCTTTGGAGCATCGCTTGGCTTGCTCTGTATTGGTATTGGCTCGTTCGAGGTAAGTAACTCTTCTAAACTTAGTGCTGAGGGTATGAAACCCTGCATTACGTGTTATGTGATTGGTATTGTGGTGACACACATGCTAGGTAACGGGCGTGCACCCTGTGAATTGGGACTTTTTTGTTTTCATGGCACTGGATAGTGGACCTATTTTGTTGATGTCTATGTTTTCACCATCTGATAAAGTAATGGAGCCGTCAATCATGTTAGATATCATGTTTAAACTTTATGCCAATACTGTGGAGACCCATAGGAGTCGTTTCTTGTTGTCATTTCACAGATTTCATTGATATTTTGTACCCAGTCATGTTCATGCATTCATATCATATATCAGTTTCAATTGTTTCTTACTGATACATCATATTCTTGTTGTCGTGCTAGTTTCATGACATTGTGAGCCTGTGAGCGAGACTGGAGAGATTAATGACTGAGTGAGGTCGTGGGTCTGGTTGTGAAGATATTGATACCATAGCACGTGAGTTGTCCGTGCAGCACGTGAGTTGTCCGTGCAACACGTGAGTTGTCCATGCGGATTCTGGTATATATATCATAGCACGTGAGTTGTCCGTGCGGATCCAGATATTGATATTATGGCATGTGAGTTGTCCGTGCAGATTATAGCGCTTGGGCTGTAGGAGCCTCTCCGGAGTCTGAACACCCCCAGTGAGTGCAGTCGACTATATATATATATATATATGTGTGTGTGTGTGTGTGTGTGTGTGTGTGTGTGTGTGTGTGTTTGTGTGTGTGTGTGTGTGTGGATCAGGCTGCACGCCGCAACAATTATTCTACAGTGTTGAGTGTTTTGAGTGAGCTGGGCATTGAACATAGAGAGAGGGGATGCGAGACAATGAGATTGAGTACTCTAAGAGTGTGAGTACATGATTCATCTCTGAGATACATGGCATTTGCATGCACACATGACATACAAGCTTAAAGATGCATTTTTCCTCATGCTATATAGTAACACGTCATTCAATACTTTTATACATATTGCTATGTGGGTATAGATAGATGTTTTGCACTTGTTATTTTGGGAAGAAAATAAAACCTCTTGCTTATTGTTAAAAGGATTTTGGGAAGAATCATAGTTTTCAAACCTACCTGTATTTTGGTATTTTCGGCAATAGATTTGAGTTCTCACTAAGATATTTTAAAAGCATGCTTATTTTCTGGAACTGTGAACGCGTTGAGCATTTTACTTCTGAGATACCCCTTTTATTACTTGTATTATGTTGTTATGAACTGTTGTAGAATACCGGTATTGGACCCGACCTTATGATAGCTCGTCACTGATTTCAACCTAAGGTTAAGTTTGTTACTTACTCAGTACACGGGGTCGGTTGTACTGATACTACACTTGTGCACATTGCGTGCAGATGTTGGTTATTGTTGTTGATGTGTTCGATGGTTGCTGGATTTGATGATGTACCTGCGTCCCTGTTGCTGCCTCTTTTGTTCGGGGTTGCCTTAGATTATGAAACTTTGTTCATGTACTTACTTCATATCAGTTTTGTAAATTCTATTCTTAGAAGCTCATGATTTGTATTACCAATCTTGGTATTTGTATAGAATTTAGTAAATTTACTTTCGCTTAATTGTCTTGTTAACATTATTGAAATTGAATAGTTATTAGTTGGCTTACCTAGCGGGTTAGGTTAAGTGCCATCACGACTAGTAGTTTTGGGGTCGTCATAGTTTTGCTGCTATAAGCGGGCAAACAAATGATCTATTGTTTGAGAACTTTCATAATCATATACAATTACTATGTTTCTATCTTATAAGAAAAATAAAAGCGTTACATTTGACATTAATATTTCATTGCCTAATAGTGTTAGACAACTCTTGCCATGATTTTCATAATCGAGCAAAAATATTCATTATTTTTGTCATGGCAACCATTTTTATTTTTTAAGCTATCTATTTTTATTTTTCTTTATAATTTGAAGCATAAATACTTATTTAGCTACAATATTTTATTTCGAATAATTTATGGCTAGATTATTCTGTAATGACAAATAGTTATAGCTATTAAGCCAATTATTACAGTGATTTTTCTAGAACTTGAAGCAAAAATATTTATCTAGCTATAATATTTTATTTTAAATATTTTATTATGGTTAAAAGGTTACTTTTGCTACAACAACTTTTTGTTCGTAGCAAAAACTAACAATTAGCTACAATATTATGTCATAACAATAAATTCGTGGCTATATCATTTACTTATTGCCACAGTTTTTTTATTTAGCTACAATATTTTATTTCAAATAATTTATTGTAGCTAAAAGGTTACTACTGCTATAATAACTTTTAATGCATGATTAAATGTATGAATTAGCTATGCAATTTATTGTGGCAATAAATTTGTAGCTATTTAGGCAATTATTGCTATGATTGTTAGCAATTATAACAAATATAAGGAATTAGCTTTACCGGTTTAATTTTTGTAGCTAGCAAATTTTACTAATTTGTAAATAGCCAGAAAATTCTAATTTTTGTGGCTATTGTTAGATATTAGCTACGATTTTAAATTTGTATCCGAGATTTCATATCTGAAAGTTTGTTTATCACCGTGCACATTTCATACAGTCCGAAGTTCGCTCGCGGTAGTGCTTACTTCCAAAAATCATGTCTAAGCTTCAATGAAAACTTCTTGTGATGTTTGGTTAGGAATCAGAGAGTGAACCCAGTGAGATAATAAATGCTGATATTGATGTGTTAAGAAATATCATTAAAATGATTTTTTACAAGGAAATATTGAAGATTTTTGTTTTAATTTTTTGTTTGGAAATTCTTTTGATCAGCTAGCTTCCTCCTTTGCTAGATCATTGTTAATTTTGTCCTCGTAAAATGCTCCTGTTTATTGTTTATCTTAGTTCTTATTGATAAAGAATAGTGTTTGCACTTTAAGGCTTTTATTATAGCGAGAAAATCTTTCTCTTGAGCCAAAAATAAAAGTTTAAAGAAGGAATCTTTGTTTTTAATTGTTTAATCTTTCTAAGTATGTGGTCGATTGAAACTGAATTGTTGATCATAGTTGATTTTAAATTGTGTATATGTCCCCCGCCCAAAATCCACTACAGATTGTGGTGACGCCTAACGCCACCGTCAGTCAAGCCAACATCGATTTATCAATTTCTTTACTCATTTTATTATTTTCGAAATCACAATCTTCATTAATTTAATGGTATGAAATAAAATTTCCAGGGTAAATAATAATAAATGCGCAATTTTAATAACGAACAACCCGTAAGAACCCCTAAAACCCGGTGTAACAAGTGCATGAGCATTTTCTAAGGTGTACAACAGTAATACAACATCTATCCAGAATGTAAATAAGACATGATAAAATAAATTGTACAATGGGGACTCGGTGGGCTCCGATGCAGTCTGGATTGCAGCTCACATAAAGTCTCCTCAACAGGTACATCTACGCCCCAAGATGATCACCAAATAACATGTCAAATCCTACACATTTAGTGCAGGAGTGCAATATGAGTACGTAAATCAACGCGTACCCAGTTAGTATCTAGCCTAATCCCGGAGAAATAGGGTCGACATCGACACTTATTAGAGGTCCAATAAATAAAATAATAATTCACAACAGATATGAAATGCACAGCAATAGTGAGATAGATCTGTAAAGTTTATAATATTCCAATTATTTTCTTTTAAAGCATAATCTCTCGATCTTGCATTTTACCTTGATATCTTGGAAAGAGCCCAGTGTCAATACTAAATAAATAAGAAATACCATAAAGTGCGGAGCATCAGTGGGAAGATTAGCTCATGAATATTCGGATTACTAGTAATGTAAAGCACGATTCTGTCGAGGTCGTTCTGCCCAATCCAGAATAACGTGTACACTGCCGAGGGGTGTGCGGCCTGATCCATATATGCATCTATATACTACCGAGCCATTCGGCCCGCTCCACAGGAAAATGAAGGAAGTTACCGAATTACGATACACATATTTACAATACAATATATGAGCACAATATAATTATAATTTTTGCTGTTTCTCAATTAACTCGCCCACAACTCAAAGTCATAAGGCTCGGTCTTCTATACATATATTTATTTCTAAACTAATTTCAGTTACGACATCCATTAATTAAGCCAGCAAAATAAGTTGAAGTAATTCAAATATTGCATGATAAAATCCTAAGTCTACCCGGACATAATATGCTTTAACTATGTACGGACTTTCGTCATGCCGTGCGTACATAGCACTCACAACTAGTTGCACATAATAATAAATATCACCTAGGGGCTAGTTTCCCTCTCATAATTTTAGACAGGAGACTTAACTCGCTTCGAAATTTCATAACCGGCTCCAACACCTCTCTAACTCTTCAATCCAAAGCCAAACAATCCGAAACTAGTCAAATAAATGTGCAAACCAACGAAATACGCTCTCATACTCATAACAAATCAATTCATAATAATTCCCTACTCCACTCGAAAAGTCAATAAAGTCAACCCTCAGGTCCACGTGCCCAGATTCCGAAAATGTTTAAGGAAACACTTTACCCATAGCACCACGAACTCAAATATATAATTTATTCCAAATTCCATGTCAAATTTCGTGACCAAATTCCAGAAATACCAATTTCTAGGTTTCTCTTTAAAATCCCAAATTTCTACTAATTTTCATGTATAAATCCTTATATAACCCATGTATTTAACACACAATGTGCGGGAATTACTTATCTTATTATAGTTGATGAAATCTCCTCTTCAAAAGCTCCAAAAATCGCCCAACCAAGTGAAAAATGAGAGAATATGAGCCAAATCATGAAATATAAAACTCACTGTCCACTTCCATCCACTTCGCGATAGAGGAATATCCCTCGCGATCGCGAAGGCCAAACGTCCCTTCCCCCAAAATCTCTTCTTCGCGTTCGAGGTAGCCTTCCCGCATTCACGATGCCTCCACGTCTCACACCTTCGCATTCGCGGTCCTTGAGCCACATTCGCGATGGCCTAGAGCTTCTAGGCCCAGTTCCCCTTTTAGTTATACGCGTTCATGACGTCCTTGTCACGTTCGCATAGGTTGTCTCAACTTATGCTCCGCGTTCGCATCTCCTCCATCGCTCTTGCGAAGGGAAAATCCAGTAGCCCCGAAAATTCTTCTTCGCGAACGCATGAGTCCCTTTGCGTTTGCGAAGAAGGTAACCAAATATCAGCAACAACAGCATCAAAACACCCAGACTTGGTGTGAAACTACCCTGAATCACACCCGAGGCCCTTGGGACCCCGTCCAATCACACTAATAAGTCCCAATACCTTATACAAACTTATCAAAGTCTTGAAACTCCACAAATAACATCAAAACTATGAATCGATGATCAAAATCCTTGTTTAAATTTCAAACTTCAAAAATTTCACGAACGCGTCTGAACTCTATCAAAACTTACCGGAATAACGCCAAACTTTGCGTACAAGTCATAAATCACAATAAAAACCTATTCCAAGGACCGAAATCCCAAACAGATGTCTATTACTCCAAAGTCTACCTCAAACCATACTTAGGAAATTCTAAAACATTCAAAGTGCCAACTTTCCACAATAAGCGCCGAAATGCTCCTGTGCGACCCAATACTCAACCCGAACATACGCCCAAGTCCGAAATCTTCATACGAACATACTGGAACCTTCAAATCCCTATTCCAAGGTTGTTTACTTAAAAGTCAAACCTTAGTCAATTCTTCCAACTTAAAGCTTTCGAAATTAGAATTTTCTTCCCAAATCAATTCCGAACTTCCCGAAATTCAATCACGACCGCATGTACAAGTCATAATACCTGAAGTGAAGCTACTCACGGCCTCAAACCGTGGAATGATGTGCTAGAGCTCAAAATGACCAGTCGGGTCATTACATTCTCCCCCACTTAAACATACATTCATCCTCCAACGTGCCTAAACTATTCCAGAGTTGTCCAAATTCACTGGTTAACACCTTGTGCACTAAATCGTGCCACCACAACCCATATGAACTCACTCTCTTGAGACAAAATAAAAATCCTCTCTATAACCTTGGTTAATAAGCCTTAGGGCCAAATTCCAACATCTGAAACTCTATAAAACCCGATTCTAACATACTAACACCGCATCAATCACTACATATTGTACCAAAACATGATCGAAGTTCATACTCCTAAATTTATATACATTATCCTTGTGTCATAAGTTACAGTATTCTCTCTTATCGAGACTTTATATTCAATTGAGTATTGTCTTCTTCCAGTCAAGAGAGAAGATGGTCTATATATATATACAACATTACAATATTTTCACCGCCATCGAGCTATAATCGGTGGGCAGGCCCCTATTAGGAAACCTCTAATCATATGGTAAGTTATATACCGAGCCTACTTTGGCCCCAACCTACTCCACTATTTGAAGCTCTATTATAATGCTCGCACCTCTGGTGCATACACATCCGGTGGGAGCTTCATTCTGACTTCTTATGAGGATGGTACTCTTCTAACTAGCTTTCTCGTAGAGTCGTTATAGAATATGGTTGTTGTACTATATCTCTTGTACCTCTGATATTAAGAGTGATTCTTCTATGTTCTCAATCACGGTTTCTATAAGCTTCTGGGTCCAATAATCAGACTCCTGATTTACTTCGTTGATGTAACTCTTTAGTTTCCTCTTCCTTCTGATCATCCTTTATGTAGGCTTAAGCTATCTTCCGATCTGCAGCTCATGGTATTAGTTATTATTTTAGCCTTTCATGGGATCTTGGAATATCCATGATACAATCTTCTAACAACTCAATCAGTTGTCTATGACTTGGACTCAATTCTTTCTTTTAGCTTATAACGGAGTCTTTTATGGCTGTATGATTGTCAACATATATGCTACATAGATAATACTCCAAACTCTTAAGTGCATTCATCCACTAACTAACTCTGGATCATTAATCGAATAATTCGTTTCGTTCTTTCTCAAATTTCTTTAAATGTAAGCAATTGTTTTTCCTGGTCGTCCTGCCACTTGTTGCATGAATACTTTGCTTATCTTAGTACCCACACATATTGGAATTCCATACAGCCCATATGATCTTGAATATCACCTTTTGATTTTATTTTTCTTCCCGTTTATTAGCCACGATAGGTGCCACTTTCTTATGGAGTGCGTACAATGTTGTTATGAGACTTATTGTTACAAGACCATTTTCTCTTTGTGTCACTGTGCTTAGGTTGAAGCCTCCTTACTTACTTCCTCGGCTAGTCTTTCATTGTAGTACTTAGGGAGGACCCTCTGATTCTTGCAGGTCTGCGATCTTATCACATCGTTTTTTTCTTTTTTATGTTTTTACTCGCCTATAATTATCCTTAGTTACTTACCTCCACACTTATGTGCTCATACGATTGCTTCTGAACTAAAGTTTTGAATGTCTTCCCAGTGGGACTCTCTTTTATTTTTGTAACATTCATACAGTACCTTTAACTATCATGACTACTATCTGAATATATCTCAAGTAGTACAATGACATTACTGCGAGGCTGAATTCACTATATTGGGTTTTACTATGTTTATCTTGCACGATCTGCTGATTCATCTATAATCTCCTCTCTAGCCATAACTAGGCTATTCCTGAATCAACTGCTAACTACTCCTTGTCCCATTCTCATATCAATATTCCGCGTAATCTCTCTTGGGTTATTTCCTTTGTCTAACTTACCTCTTGCACTAGCTCCTTATTTATCAATAACATTCCTGGCAGGAACTCTTACTTCCTTTCCTTGACGTCGTGCTTACATAATGTTCTGGAATCGTAGCATATCTATAAGATTTCGATAAGTGCAATCCCATTCCTTTCTCATTTTCGTTTGCATTCTTCCTTTACCATTCCATAGTTACTAGAACCACTTAATTCTGACTTAATTCCACATCACCCATATTCCCTCCTTTAGGGGAGTACTAAGAGTTGGAGCCACGTCGATCTACCTATAGATGTTTTACCTTTTCATCTTTGGCATCTTTTCACATCATTGATGACCCTTACTCTCCTTGAGATAATCCTTCTGTACCAAGGATAACAAAATTCCTTACTCGCGAGGGTGCCACTTAGTATAATTGGCACATTCAGTCCCTTAAGCTTAACTTTGCTCATATTGCTTGCTTTAGGGAAGCGTTTTCCTGAATGATCATTCTCCGAATTTCTCATGAATCTTCTTCTATTGTCCATTCTATTATCGCAGGAATGAAATATGAAATTCTCATGATGCCGACCATTATCAAATCACTCAGTCCCTAATTCATGTTTAGTTTATCTTGTTCACCAATCCATACTGATTTCTATTATTCTGGGGTCTAACTTTTCCTTCTGGTAGTCGCATTAGAGTCACAAACTTATTTCTCAAAATGAGGATATGACTTTATGGCCTATACTCTTTTGTTGTCTCAAGGCCTGAACCTTTCGTCTTTTCCTTCCCTTGACTATAGACTCTGTAATACTGTAATTTTTTTGGTCTACCGTTGTCATCCATGTACCACATTTTACTCATAATGTTTCATTAACTCTCTTCTTATTTCCTTGCTAACATCTCTGTTTATCACTTTATTCTGAAAACTCCAAAGACATTCTTTTGCTTTTAGCTGCCCTTGCTCCATCCCCTAGCTCTTCGGGTTGCCTATCATTCTCTCTCTACTAGGGACGAGAGCCACGTTAAGGTAATATTTATCCCTTCTAGGCTTCCAGTGCCATCTTTGTAGTACTCATATCTAGCTGTACTATTTTAGAGTGCACCATCTGGGTGTCTCACAGGGAGATCTATTAGCATATTTGCACTATCCTTCGATAATATCAACTAACGCAAATGATTCATTCACCGTTTTGGGTTACTCTAACCCCAGCTAGATCCTGATAATGTCCTTCTCTTAAACTATATTTGTTGGCTCCTATGGAGCATAACTGGGATGGGTGTGACTAATTGTACCGACCTCTGTTACAATTAAAGGTAACTCAAAATGCTTATATTTCTTTGCTTGAATTGTAAATATTATTAATCTTCATTAATTGAGTACCTTGTGCGCTTCTTCACCTTGCTTCTTTTACTTGTTGAAGCTTGTATCTACCTTCTAAATCTCTCAATACTTTTTACCATATGGGTGGATAGATATTCATGCCTTAGGGCTTCCTTTCTAGAAGCTCACACGTCTTAGTACACACATGATATTCTGGAGACCTTACATTTACTCATCATAAGCATGATGCAAATTTGAGTTCCTCTGACTCAACCCTTCCACAGTCGCATACCTTTGCTGAATTCACACCATGAACCACATAATTCACATGACCATAATAACATCCTCTGACCACAGTAATGAAATTCTAGGAATTCGATGCCCACAACACACCTCATAACGCATATAAGTCATATTCTAATTCTCGCAATACCGCCACAACGGAAGAAATGCATAGAAACTAATAACCACCTGCCGAATCAACAAATGATGGAGTCTCTCCTCCTGACAAGGACCATTACCTCATCCTGGACTGAGTAATTATATTTGTTCTTTAATATATCCTTCATAACTCTGATCGTACTGATCCCAGGTCCAATAATCCTGTCTCACCTAGTACAAGTTGTTCAGGCGATAAGCAATCTCAAATACTGCCAAAATCTCATATGATGTTTTATACGTCAATACCACACAAGAGGGGGGTGATTTGTGTGGAGTCCAATTTTTGGGTGTTGTCGTTGTACAAGGACCTGGTTCTTCTATGTGTTCCAATTCGTACTGTTGCGAAATAATAAATGCAGAGAAGTAAAGAACACAGAGATTTTTACGTGGAAAACACCCGGCTCAAAAGGTGAAAAACCACGACCTACTACTCAGTATGTTTTTCTCCAAACACTTCACTACAACTCTGAGCCAAACAACATTTACAAAATAAACTCTTTTGTAAACCTAAGGATTAACTCCAACCCTTTGTGGCAAACTAGCCTCTAGCTATTTGCGACAAAATTCAAGTTAACTATAACTTGAACACTCAGTGCCTATTACAATTGCTTCTAGATAAAGCTGAAAGGTACAATTTGTAATCATCTACTACAAATAAACTAGACTAAAAGACAACAGATGGAACTGGTTCTTCTAGCTGGTTCAAGTAGCTCCAGATTCGCACTCTCCAATTTGGCTCGAACTGGTTGCAAAATTTCTTCACGAATTTTGCTCTCAATTCTTGATAAATTTCTGTTTTTGTGCGTCTATATACAATAAGAACAATCTGCAATTTATAGGAGTTAGTAGATAAGGAATTAACTAGAATCCTAATGCAACTCTTCCTTGGTAGAAGAGTTCTAGTCAAACTCAACTCCTAAATCCTTCCTTCTCTTATATTCTGTTCTTATTGAATAAGGAGTCCTTCTCCAATTTCGTTTTTGCAATCTTTTTCAATCAGAAGATATCTCAATTTTACAAGAATACATTTATCTCATGCATGTTCATCTCATGTGCCTTTGACTCTGCTGGTATATGTCACGTGTGATGGACCTGGTTCATCTCGGAGTTCCTTTGTCAATCTTCAAAACTATTTCCTTTCTTGGGCCAACAAATTCCCCTTTTTTGATGATGACAAACTTTGTGCTTCAGGCCTGTTTCAGCTTAGTCCAACATTGACACATATAAGAGTATTAAGCATTTATCACAAAGAATCAGGTTCATTAGGTTATAAATATCACATGTTCAGAGCACAACCTATCTTTCCCCTTTTGGCATCATCAAAAAGTTGCAAAAAAAATTGTTTGAATCCTAGATTTTTAACACTTACTCATGGCCACTTGGGCAACTGCATATGAAATCATGGATTAATCATCAATAATCAACTAAGAAATCAAACTATCAAAAAAATGAGATACTGAATCTGAGAAAAAAGCATCAGATTTCATTGATAGAGCGAATACGATTCTGCCACAATCCACAAAATAAAACAAAATCAGTTAAAACATGAGCAACAAACAAAAATTCCGAATCTGGGTCACTGAAGTTCTAGGCAAGCTAGGAAATTAAGGCTTGGAAGAACTGCAGACCTGGTTCGTTTAGCGTAGATAGATGGTTCAGCAGACTTAGAAACAAATGAAGACTTCTTTGAGGAAGTCTTGACTTTCTTGGGCTTAGGGGTCTGAACCTCTACCTCTGCCAATTTTTCACTTTAATAGATCAGGTCCAGCTCATCCACTTAAACAGCCTCAATAGGCTCAACAACCTTTTCTTTCCCCTTTTCCACTCTTTTATNGCCTAACATTATCAGCAGATCCGCCAGGGTTTCCTAAGTAGATGAACCAGGTTCATCTGTACCTTTCCTAAATTTACTAACCCTTCAGCGGTTTCTCCTGATTCATTTCCCCCTGCGTTCTTGCTACTTTATTCCTCCTTTTCTGGCTCAGCTCCATAAATAGCCATTCTAAAAGATTCAGAGGTGGATGAAGAATCAACCACTTCTTTCCCTTTTACCTTTCTCATTACTCCGTACTCCCTCACTCTCATTTTTTTTAATTTAATTTTTACCACCTATTCTTATTGTTTCCGGAAACTCCACATATATTACAGGCCCAATCAGTATGAACCTATTTTCTAAGTTTTTCAGCAACATCAGAGATGACCTCAAAAGAAGGACTTGGGACAGATGTTACCTGAGTCATCGAAAATTTGGGAATGGTTTTGTAAGGGAGGGGATGTCTTGAATGAACTTTTAGTTTTGAATTGACGGTTAAGGCTTCCCTAAAATCTAGGTATTTTAATTTGGTGAGGATTCTTGTTGAAGCAGAACTGGTTCAAAGTCAAATGGATAGGCTTTGAAAAGATTTTGAGTTTGGGCAAAGTTCTGCTCATGATTTAATTATTAGTATTTCAAAGTGTGCAGAGTGTAGAACACATACCTCGCCTTTCAGATGAACCAGCATGATGAACCAGGTTCATCATTTCATAATCCTCTTGATCAAGCCTCAATTTGCAAAGATAGAAAAATTTCATTTGTGATCATTGAGTCATATTAAAACATGGCATAAGAATATACTTTTTACAGTATGAGACTGAGCAATTGTTAATCTGATTATTTACACCCGTTTCAGACTTTTTTAGCCATTTTTTTTTCTTTGTTTTCATTTTTTTAATGTATTTACATTCTAAACTGGTTCAATTAAGTGATATTAATCATCCCTAATAATAACCTGTTCCTTTCAAAATTCTCTCTACTCAGTGCTTTTGTAAAGATATCTGTATGGTTTCACAACCAACTAGTTACTCCTTGATGTTCCTTCATTGTTTTGTTGTTGTGGAACAGGTTCATGTACAGGTTCCAACGAAGTTTGAGAATTATTTTGTCCTATTCCCCCTGTCCCATTGAGGGCAGTTTTTGATGTGGTGATTAGTCTTGCCACACTTGTAACACCCCTCATTGGTTTGTTTTTCAGGAACCCTTAGTTTGTTGTAGCTTCCACTTCTTGAAGGAACCTTTGCTCTCATTAGGTACTTCTTGAAGTACTGTGTGATCATGGTCATTTCATCATCCTTCATATCAGCTTCTTCAGTGATTCTGAATGCCAAACTCCTTTCCTTCTTGGCACCATCCATCTTCATAGTCTGCCTTCTAAGTTCATAGGCAGTGAGATTTCCAATCAGCTCATCCATCTTAAGAGTTGCAATGTTCTTAGATTCCTGAATGGCTGTAATTTTGCTTTCCCAAGAGACTGGCAAGACCCTTGTCAGAATTTTCTCAACCTTTTCTTCTTCAAGAATGACCCTTCCAAGAGACTTGAGTTCATTGGTCAGTGTAATAAACCTTGTATACATCTCTTGGATGGTCTCTCCTTCCTTCATGGTGAAATTCTCATATTGAGAATATAGTAGAGTTCCTCTTGACCTCTTCACTTGAGGTGTTCCTTCATGATCCACTTGCAAAGTGTCCCAAATTTCTTTGGCAGTGGTATAGCTTTGAATTCTGCTATACTCGTATGGACCAAGTCCACATACAAGACACTTCTTGGCCTTAGAATTTTTCTCCCACTTACTCAAATCCTTAGCAGTGCAGTCAGCTCTAGTCTTTGGCACATCTACTCCTTCAACAGTCTTCTTCATGGTGGCTAAAGGACCATCAGTGACTATGTCCCATAGTTCATAGTCTTCTCTAATTAAGTGATCCTGCATCCTATTCTTCCACCAGGAGTAGTACTGGCCATTCAAGAGTGGGGGCCTAAAAGTTGATTGTCCTTCCCAGTTCCCAGGTGGTGCACTCATCTTGATCTTTTCCTAAGGTGTTAGCCTCTTTAAGAATAACCCGCGCTGATACCAATTGATGTTTTATAAGTCAATACCACACAAGAGGGGGGTGG
>ML425519.1:0-51119 GCA_005239525.1 Nicotiana knightiana | reverse complement strand
GGTGATTTGTGTGGTGTCCAATTTTTGAGTGTTGTCGTTATAGAAGGACCTGGTTCTTCTATGTGTTCCAACTCGTACTGTTGCGGAATAATAAATGCAGAGAAGTAAAGAACACAGAGATTTTAACGTGTAAAACACCCAACTCAAAAGGTGAAAAAATCACGACCTACTACTCAGTAGAGTTTTCTCCAACCACTTCACTACAACTTTGAGCCAAACAGCATTTACAAAATAAACTCTTTTGTAAACCTAAGGATTAACTCTAACCCTTTGTGGAAAACTAGCCTCTAGCTATTTGCGACAAACTTCAAGTTAACTATAACTTGAACACTCAGTACCTATTACCATTACTTCTAGATAAATCTGAAAGGTACAATTTGTAATCACCTACTACAAATAAACTAGACTAAAAGACAACAGATGTAACTAGTTCTTCTAGCTGGTTCAAGTAGCTCCAGATTCACACTCTCCAATTTGGCTCGAACTGGTTGCAAATTTTCTTCATGAATTTTTCTCTCAATTCTTGATAAATTTCTGTTTTTGTGCGTCTATATACAATAAGGACAATCTACAATTTATAGGAGTTAGTAGATAAGGAATTAACTAGAATCCTAATGCAACTCTTCCTTGGTAGAAGAGTTCTAGTCAAACTCAACTCCTAAATCCTTCCTTATCTTAGATTTTGTTCTTATTGAATAAGGATTCCTTCTCCAATTTCGTTTTTGCAATCTTTTTCGATCAGAAGATATCTCAATTTTACCAGAATACATTTATCTCATGCATGTGCATTTCATGTGCCTTTGACTCTGCTGGTCTATGTCACCTGTGATGGACCTGGTTCATCTCGGAGTTCCTTTGTCAATCTGGAAAACTATTTCCTTTCTTGGGACAACATCATATAACACCGACAATGCACCAACAAGCTACAAACTTGAATGTAAATCATAAGGAAGAACGAACTCTGACAGGGAGTTACCCAGCACACGTAAAGAATAAAACAGCCAAAAAGGATATATGAACCTACCTCAGAGATGAAAGCAAGGCATACAAAATAAGTGTAAGGAACTATCCTCAACATCTCAGTGTTGCAACGTGCAACCCGATTCAATGTGACAGTGTTGCAGTGTGAAACCCGATCCAAACATGACAATGTAGCGGCGTGGAACCCGACCATACAACATACCCGTGGTGGCATGCCATCCGATCCAAACAATATACCCGTGGCGGTGTGCCACCCGATCCGCACATAATAATCAAGAAGAAAACACATATCAAGCTGTAATGCTCATACTTACAAAATGCATGAATATTGACCACAAGCACACCAAGTGCATAATACAAATCCTGGGAAAACGGGTAGCGTTGTACGCTACGAAAGCAAAGCACAACTAAGGTGTGATATATGATATGTATCTCGAGAGCAATCATGCTCATATAACACCACATCTACGCGGGACCTCAACACATGTGCAAATAATCCAGCCGTCTCACAATCTAATGGCACAACAGAGTATTACTTGAAATAATTGACGACGAAAATAACACCAAATGCCCGAAGACTCCTCCATAAGAAATGCTATGCTGAATGCACAAACCCGGTCTGTTGTGGAGCACATCCACATCTAGACCCATCAATGGAACTCAAGCCGATTCTGATCATACCATACTTGGCTAATAACCTTTCAAGGATCCACAATGACCTATTCATGACACATAAGAATAGTCATCAAGTCCGGAACAAAATCACACAGTGCACGGCACAAGGAATAGAATGCCTCTCCGTCATAAACTCTCGCATTTGTGACATTACCATAACCTCCATACCTGGTTTCAATCTTTAACAATCAAGTGACTAACATGTCGCACTTATACAAATCTCTCTGCGGGGTACGCTCACACGACTTCCACAGGTAGCAAAGTCCGCACGTCCATCCACCAATCGTTCAAATTCTGTAGAGCGAATCATAAGTCCACAAGTTAAAACACAAAGCCTCTTCCATAGAACACCATCTCCAGGTGACACTAAAAAAAATTCCAACTTACTCTAAACATCTTAATTCACCCCTGCTCATCCGAGCTCGTGACATTCCTCTTAACACCGAACCGTAACCTTGATCCTCAGCTTTCAAATTCCCATGCCGCTTACTGTACCTATCATGCCGCTATGTAAGAATACCCGAATTCATCATAACTTCTGAACTACAAGTAGAATAAACACTTTATTGGCTAGAGGGCCTTTCACTTAGCTAATATCAGAAAAACTAATGCAACACACAATTAAATTCCCACATCGTAAAAAATATAAACCTCAAGTCGTAATCTAAATCGTCATAACTTTTCCGAAATCCATATACACCACAAGGCCATTCGAATCAGATACCTCCCAAATTAATGAAATTACGGTGGCTGTCAGGATCGCACGTACAACCACAAACCACATGTATAACTTCACGCTGAAGAAATTGATCACTGCCACAATTATGTTGATTCAACCATTACTAACTGACCCAACTTCTTCCAATTTATTCTGGACTTGCCTTAGAAATAATAATAACTCCATTCAAACACGTAATGAACCAAATCCTCACTCGTCCTGAGCGACCCACATCACGAGACAACACCATCTCATTACTCATGAATCATCTCATATTCTTCTTACGCACATAATAGCATCACCAACTTGTACACCCATTCTGCAAGACCTTGCACGAATTCGAAGCTATTTCTTCTTTTCCTTCAATACTGCACTGCATACCCAATGGTAACATAGAACATTTTAAGTCCTTAGGCCTGCAATTAAATTCTTGAACCCACTAGGACCACTGTTGAGGGTCACCCACTCTTACTTTGTCCCAAATATAATCCAAACTCTAGTGTGCTGCTAGCACATGAACACCCTATCAAAGAAGCACGCGACATAATTCTTTTTCATGTACATTACCCTTACAAGAAGCATAAACTCCGAGTCATTCCAAAACTTGAACATGAATCGATAAGTCCAAATATAACACACATTTCTCAAATCCTATGCTCGAATTACCACTGATGTTTTCTTTCCTTAGTCATAATAACCCACCAATACACCAATAATTAGAAACCATACAAGCAGACAACCACGCGATCCAATCGTAGACGGTGGGGATCCCCCACTTACCTTGAAGGTACAATTACATAACCCTGGAACCCACCAAGATTCCTCCTTCCCAATTACACTTTTCTCGCACAATTAATCCGCCAAAAATTCTTGTAGTTTCTTATTAAACTTTTCATGAACATTTCGAATTATTATCCATGATCACCTGTTCGACATCCCGTTGGATAATAAGTAGAACTCTTCGTAGAAACTTCATCAAAATCAACAACCGCTAACCTGCTCACAAGAGATAACCCACCTGTGGATTTCCATGCCGACATCTACCAATGGCGCTGCATTGGGTAAAACTACAATGAAGTCAGTAGGCCCTCTTGAGCCCGTGCTCATCCACCAGTTGTACAAGTATGTTCATTTCCCGTTGACATCAACTGAAAGTATGATAGTACATTCCACACTCGAAGTCACAGTGTATTCCCCTTCATTTCAAGCAAACTCTTTTCCGCCATATTCAATGTTCCTCAGTACAATATCCACCATCCAAAATACAATATGTATACCTAGTCACCTTTCCACCATGATTTCCAAATCGTTCTAAACCTTCTTCGAACAACTGGCTTCCTACCACAAAATCCATATGCTACTCTACCACTCTCACTTCGGCTAAACCATCTTCTTTAAGTAACTGCTCGACCTCCACTTTCCATACTTGACCTTTTAGTGATTCAACCACCACAAGACACCTCTCACCATGTCCTTCCTCATCCTTCACTTCCCAAAAGCTGCCTCAAATCAAATTGCATCTATGTAGCACCTGAACTGATAAATTGCTACCAACTCTAAGCCTCCTCGAAGATCATATTTCTCGAGCCATCATCATTAGAAACACCGATTCGATTCTAAAACCGCTACACACCGCCATCGCTGACAGTCACTTCTCAGCCATAATTTCATAACACCCTGCCTCGAGGGCAAATCAAATAAGACCATAACACCGGCGAGCCTTAATGTGTTCAAACAAGGACGATGACACCACGTCACAAATGAGAATCCCACCCGCTCGAAAATATCAAGTCTTGTTACTCCATCAACCAAAGCCTAAACATCCATAGCCTGATTACTTTTCATCTGCTGGATTTAAATGTTGAACCCCTAACTCATGCACCCAAAAATTCTCCTTTAAAGTCATTATCTGCCTCGACACATAGACAAATACCCTACCATTTGTAGCCTCTTAAACATAGAAAATATAACTATTGAGCTGAAATGATAGAACATTCTTCCGCAAGAAGACGATAATAACTAGTTCAAATGCGCAAGGAGAAACATCTTGCTCCATATTTGTAGTACCACGAAACTCCTAGATGCCCAATTGACACGAGTGCTGAATATCGTATAACAATGAGTAGGAAGGAAATAAAGGCATAAGCCTCAAAGGAATCAAATCGCACAATGAGGAATCAAGAAGGGAAGTGCTCCTAACAGTCTTGTAGCCTATCGAAGATAAGTACAGACGTATTTGTACTGATCTGCAAGACTCTACTAGACTTGCTCATGACTCCTGAGACCCAAGTGAACCTAATGCTCTGATACCATCTGTCAAGACCCAAAATCCATTATAGGCCGTGATGGAGCCTAACGCCGCCGTCAGGCAAGCCAACTTCGATTTATCAATTTCTTTACTCATTTTATTACTTTCGAAATCACAATCTTCATTTCAGTGGTATGAAATTAAATTTCCAGAGTAAAATAATAATAAATGTGCGATTTTAATAAAGAACAACCCGTAAGAACCCCCAAAATCCAGTGTCACAAGTGCATGAGCATTTTTTAAGGAGTACAACAGTAATATAACATCTGCCCAGAATGTAAATAAGACATGATAAAATAAATAGTACAATGGGGACTTGGTGGGTTGCAATGCTTAGTCTGGATTGCAACTCACATAAAGTCTCCTCAACAGGTGCACCTATGCGCCAAGATGATCACCAAATGTCCTGTCATATCATGCACATTGCGTGCATAAATGCAGCATGAGTACGTAATTCAACGCGTACCTAGTAAGAATATAGCCTAACCCCGTAGAAGTATTGACTAGGGATCGATATCGGCACTTACTAGACGTCCAATCAAATAATATAATAATTCACAACAAATATGCAGTGCACAACAATAGTGGGATAAATCTATAAAGTTTATAATCTTCCAATTATTTCCTTTTAAAGCATAAAGTTCTCGATCTTGCATTCTACTTTGATATCTTAGAAAATGCACAATGTCAATACCAAATAATTAAAAAATACCAAAAAGTGCCGAGCATCAATGAGAAGATTAGCTCGTGAATATTCGGACTATGACCGATGTAACGCACGATTCTGCGGAGGTCGTTCGCCCTATCCAGAATAACATGTACATTGCCGAGGGACGTGCAGCACAATCCATAGATGCATCTATATATTGCTGAGGCATTCGCCCCACTCAACAAGAAAATAAAGGAAGCTACCGAATTACGAGACACATGCTTACAATATAATACATGAGCACGTCATAATTATAATCTTTACCGTTTCTCAATTAACTCGCTTATAACTCAAAGTGATAAGGCTCGTTCTTCTATACATATATTTATTTCTAAACTGATTTTAGTTACAACATCCATTAATTAAGCCTGCAGAATAAGTTGAAGTAATTCAAATATTGCATGATAAAATCCTAAGTCTACCCGGACATAAGATGCTTTAACTATGTACGGACTCTCGTCCCCTCGTGCGTACATAGCACCCACAACTAGTTGCACATAACAATAAAAAATAAGGATAGAAGATGATCAGCTCAGGTTCCCGACATCAACCAAAGGATAGGATCGAGAAAAGAACATGGATAAATCAAAAGATGATTTTGATGCAGATTGGTGGTCTTTTAAGGGTCGTTTCTTGCCCTACGAGAGGGTCGAAGGATGCAATAGAAAGGAATTTCGGTCATTGGAAAGTTTCTCCCTGATAGAATGGTTGACCACGGCCGGAACAACAGGTCGTTGCAGGACATAGAGGTATCGAGTTCCTGGGATTCTAGTTATCCCAGGCAGTCCGAATATAATTTCAATGTCAGTGTAGTCGAGCTGGTATCGGTGATAAGGAACATCAAGGAAGCATGGTTCCCAAGGCCGATGAGATCTGATCATATCTATAGATATTCTAAGTTATGGTGCGAATAAAATCGAACTAATGGCCAGTAAAGTGGGGACTGCCGACATCTGCGAGAGGAAGTAGCAACGCTATTGAAAAATAACCATTTTAGGGAATTCTTAAGTGACCGGGATAAGAACAATTATGGCCGCAGCTAGAACAACGCAGATCCCTCGAAGATAGGGGAAGACCCTCCTCAATTAACCATCAACATGATTTTCGGGGAAAACAAGATTAATAGTGTAACCTTCTCGGCTGCAAAAAAGATAAAGGTATTGGTGACACACAGCAAGAAACTTGGAGAAGTCGCCAAGGACGACATCACCTTCATGGAAGAAGACACCAATAGGCTTCTTCTGTTGCACACTGATGCCCTGCCAGCATCATTCAATGGAGAGTGATGGAACTAGCTAAGATAACTGAAAGCATCATTCCAGCAACAAAACTCCTCGCCGGATTCAACTGAGAAAGTGTGACGACCCCGGGAGAGATCTTGCTGCCCACAAACACTGAAGGGGTCATGAAGACTTCCTTATTTGAAGTGGTGGACGGAGACATAGGCTACAACATAATTCTCGGTAGACCATGGTTACATTATGAAATCCGTGCCATCAATATATCACCAAATGCTGAAATTCCCGACCCTAGAGAGAACCAAACAAATAAGAGGGGATCAATCACCAACAAGGGAAATGAACGTGGTATCGGTTTCCAAAAGTAAAGGGAAGGAACTCAACGCATAGCAATTACAGGAACCGACGTCTGCTCTCGAGCCAAGTGAAGTTGACAAAGGAGAGGAGTCGTCGGAACCCCACCAGGTACAAAATATTTTCAGGTACCGGAAGAGACAGACGCAATCAAAACCACATCGGAAGAACTCGAACAAGTGGACTTTTTTGAAAAAATAATGGATAGAAAATTCCACTCGGGGATAGGCCTCAACCTCGAGCTCAGGTCAGGATTTATTGATTTTCTTAAACTTAACGTTGATTGTTTCGCATGGTCTCAAGTGGACATGACAGGTATCCCGGTAGAGATAGTCGTGCACAAGCTAAGAATGGACCCAAGTATCCCACCGGTAAGGAAGAAAAAGTTCCCGATAGCCGAGGTCAAAAACATGTTTGTCAGAGAAGAGGTAACTGGACTACTTGACATCGGTTCAATCGGGGAGGTAAAGTATCTCGACTGGCTAGGTAATGTAGTTTTTTCGAATAAGAATAATAAATTCCGAATGTGTGTAGATTATAAGGACTTGAATAAGGTGGGTCCGAAAGACTCGTTCCCACTGCCAAATATCGTCAAATGATCGACGCTACAGTCGGGCACGAGTTAATGAGTTTCCTTGATGCCTATTCTGGATACAACCAAATAAAATGAACCCAGAAGATCGGGAAAAAACTTCGTTCATAATGAACTTTGGCACATATTGTTATTATATAATGGCCTCCGGGCTCAAATATGTTGGAGGCACTTATCAGAGGCTAGTGAACAAGATGTTCAAAAACAAATAGGTAAAACAATTTTAGTGTACATAGATGATATGTTGGTCAAGTCTTTGAATGCAGGTGACCATTTAAAACATCTCCAGGAAATATTCGACATCCTAAGGAAGCATAACATGAAGCTCAACCCCGAAAAATATGCGTTCCAAGTTAGCTCCGGTAAATTATTGGGTTTCTTGGTGTCACAAAGAGGGATTAAAGTCAATCCCAATAATATCAGAGGCATGTAGGACATCCCAGATCAGTTTTCAAGCATAAAAGAAGTCCAAAGGCTAATCGAAAGATTGGCTGCTATGAGCAGGTTCATTTACCGGTCTTCGGAAAAATATCATTTCTTCTTCTTACTTCTAAAGAATAAGAACAACTTCGAACGGACTACAGAATGTCAGCATGCTCTAAAAGACCTAAAACGGTATCTATCTAGCCCTCTGTTACTATCAAAATAGGAGGAAGGCAGATAGTTGCTAATATACTTAGCGATCTTGGAGTTAGCAGTAAGTGTCATTCTAGTCTGGAAGGATAAGGGTACGCAATCTCGTATCTATTATGTAAGCAAAGTTTTGAAGAAAGCAGAAACACGTTATCCGCACCTCGAAAAATTGGCCTTAGCTCTCGTAGTCACCTCTCGGAAGCTTATACCTCATTTTCAATTACACCCTATAGACGTGGTGACAACCTTTCCCCTATGGAATGTCTTTCACAAACATGAGTTGCCAGGTAGGCTGGCGAAATGGGCAGTTAAAATCAGTGAATTTGATATTGAATATAAGCTTAGGACTATGATCAAATCATAAGTTTTGGCCGATTTCAGCCCCGGGCTACTGGATTTTTTCACAAAAAAAGAGGTGATGGTGTCGGAGATGAAATCAGGAATTTGGACCTTGTTCATGTACGGGGCATCCAACGTGAAAGGGTCCGAGCTCGGGGTGGTCTTTATCTCGCCTTGGGAGAGATCTTGAGGTAGTCCATAAAAATTGTTCCCTTGACTAATAATGAAGTTGAGTATGAGGCTTTGATTGCAGGACTTAAATTGGCCCGGGGACTGGACTCCGAGGTCATGAAATCAAATGTGATTCCCAACTAGTAATAAATCAATTATATGGAATCTTCGACACCAAGGAGGAACACATGCAAAAATATGTAATTAAAATTCAAACTTTGCTCGCATAGTTCAGGGAATGGCCAATCACCCACATCCCGAGATATGAAAACGCAAAAGTAGATATGTTGACCAATTTGGGATCGTCCATCAAAATAAAGGATTCAGATTCCGGTACTATCTTACAACTCATGCAGGCAGTAATGTATGTGGACCGTTATTATGAAGTAAATACCACCAACTTAATCTGTACTGGAGGAATGAGATCATCAATTACCTTGAGCACGAAAAGCTACCCAAAGACCCGAAGGCATCCCGGGCACTTCGCACCAAAGAAGCTCGTTACAGCTTCTAGGGAGGGCAGTTATATAAGGAATTTACAAGTATCATTCTGGTGCAGATTCATTGGTGTTAATATTAATCAGAGTAGGATACTATTGGACTCAGATGGAATAAGACGCGAAGGCATTCACTCATAAATATGACAAGCATCAGCGTCATGCACCGTTGGTATACCAACCAGCAGATCTGTTGCATTCGGTATTATCCCCATGGTCATTCATGAAATGAGGGATGGATATAGTTGGGTTGTTTCCACCGGCTCCTGGGAAGGTAAGGTTTCTTTTAATTCTAACTGATTACTTCACTAAATGGGTTGAAGCAGGTCCTTACAAGAAGATCGGTGAGCGCGAAGTGGCCTATTTCTTATAGGAAAATACAGTTTACCGGTTCGAAATAACGAAAGAGATTGCCTGTGACAACGGGCCACAATTCATAGGCTCCACAGACACAAAATTTCTTGAAGACCTAAAAATTTAAAAGAATCACATCTTCACCATAACATCCGAGCGCAAATGGACAGGAAGAATCAATCAATAAGGTGATTATTCAAAATCTCAAAAAGAGGTTGGAAGCATCCAAGTGCAAGTGGCTCGAGGAGTTACCGGGAGTACTATGGGCATAACGGATGACTGCCAAGTCGAGCACAGGGGAGACACCTCTCTCTCTCTCTCATATACAGGGCAGAAGTTGTGATCCTGGTGGAAGTAGGAGAACTGACATTGCAATACTTCCAAGCGGACGAACAAGAAAACAATGAAGCATTGCAGGTCAAACTAGAGCCTCTTGATGAACACAGGGACTTGGTGCATATAAGAATGGAGGCCCAGAAACAAAAAATGGAAAGATACTATAAGCGGAGGTCCAATCTCTGCTACTTTAGAGTGGGAGATTTGGTTTTTAGGAAGGTGACTCAGAACAGTGGGGAGCTCAACGAGGGAAAGTTGATTCCAATGTGGGAAGGCCCCTATCGGATTTCAGCTATTACCGAAAAAGGATCATACAAACTAGAGAACAAGGACGGAATGGAATTGCTGAGAAACTAGAACGTGACTCACCTCAAAAGGTATTACTATTGATGGATCTGCGGATACTGAAAGTATGCACTGCACTATTTTTTCTTTCGACAAGTTTTGTCCCAATTGGGTTTTTCTGGCAAGGTTTTTAACGAGGCAGCAACAAAAAACATAATACGAAGGAAACATCACCAGTAGAGATAAGACCTTTAAATAACAAGGCATAGAAATGATAAACCACTTAGGAATGGTTAAATAGTCTTTGGCTTGATGGAAAATTCCTAATGGGAAGCAAAACTTTCCATCAGAACAAAGGCTATTCAACCGTTCACAAGTGTTTTCCCTACAAGCCACTAGGGGGTGGTTAGATAATCTTTTGCTCGATAGCAAAGTTTCTAACTAAAAATGAAGCTTGAAATCGAACCAAAGATTATCCAACCATTCACTATTGTTTTCCTCAAAAGGGAAAGACTTCTAGTGTTCCTATTCTCATTCTTCGCATTGGAATATTAGAGAAAATAGTATGATAATACGACAACCTGATTGCCACAGAAATCGGGACTACAAAATCTGGGAACAAAAATGTATCATCGGGACCGAGAGCTGTACAGCCAGCCCCGTAGAAATAAGTTGTACAAATTATCCACATATAATGGCAATTTCTTTTCTTTCAGTAAATGGATTCTTATGTTCTTTTGAATATAGAAGGAATAAAATAAAGTCCTTTTATTTTTATCTTATTTCTCTTCCAAATGATGATTTGATTTTATCATTTGAAAGTTAACTAAGTACTTCAAATGCTAGTGCTGTAATGAACAAGATACGTCCTCTTCAAGAGTACCGTAAACATAAGAGGTCCATGTCTTATGAAACCAAATGCTATCGGGGGAAAATACACCCGAAGCCTTGCCTAATTTGATGCAAAAATAATAAACTTTACGCAATGCTTAAGAAAAAAGTACTTTTATTTATCAAACATTCCAAGCGACATAAGTACAAAATACAAAAGAAAAACAACAAAGGAAAAGAAAGCGAAAAAGCTAAACTATGCCGCCACCAAAACTCGGGGGTAGTGAAGCATCTATGCCCCCGGGAGAAGTAGGAGGATCTTCTGCCGGTGCAAGATCTTGGCCTTCATCATCATTCTCTTCAAATTCCTTCTTAGTTCCCTAGAACTCGGAACCGCAACTAGAAGAGTCGGTTGCATCAGGCTGAGCTGGGAGGTGTGATGACGCGATAGGTCATTTATAGTTTTACCCTTATTTTTTTGCTCCATGACCTATAATAGCTCCATTTATACTTCCTCAATTTGCGTGTGTATTGCGGAAATCTTTTATGAGAAAATTGATGAAAATTTGAAATCGTGCCTTAAATCTCATTTGAGTTGACTACGATCAATATTTTGTATAAATGGACATGGATTAGTGTTTTGACGGCCCCGTGGGTCCGTATCGTGATTTTGGGACTTGGGCGTATGCGCGGAATAAAATTCAGAAGTCCCTAACTTGATCTAATGTAATTTGTTGAAAGCTTGCAACTTAAAAGTTTAAGGAATTCCTAAGTTTGACCGTAGGTTGACTTTGTTGCTACCGGGTTCGGATTTCGATTTCAAAACATGGTATAGGTTTGTTTCAATATTTATAACTTGTTTGCAAAAATTGGTGCAAAACGGAATTGATTTGACATGATTCAGACTTCCAGTTGTAAAATTTCATGTTCTTGAAAATCTCATATGTTTTGTGTTCGTTTCGTGATTTTAAGTGTTATTTTGATGTTTTGATCGTGCGAGCAAGTTTGTATGATGCTCTTATACCTGTGTGCATGTTTGGTTTGGATCCTGAGGGGCTCGAGTGCGTTTCAGATAGGCTACAGAAAAATTGAACGTAGAGAAACTTGCTGGTTTGGACTACTACTGTCATCTGGTGTGTTCTTCTTCGTGATCGCGAACGTAGAGCACTGGGGATCTACCCATAGGTGTTGCGCCCCCTTTTTTCTCGTGAAATCGGGTTTTGACATTTCTGGGACAACTCTTTCTTTTTGGGATTGGGTAAGGGATTGGAAGAGTCGCCACCTAACATATTAAGGTGCGTTAAGGCACCTAGAGAAATTAACTGATAAACCAGTTTGCATCACCAGAGATCGGTTAAGGGCTCAAATTGCCTCGGGGGGAAGATGTTAGGCACCGCTCGAGGTCCACAATGGTGGGTCCCGGCCGAACTTAAATTAAGCGAATTAGTCTAAAAGGGGAGGAAAATAATTTGGACAATACAAGTTACTATAAACGGGATTTGGAGGGGGGTCCTAGGTTTTTTAATCTATAGGATCATTCCATGCAATACTTTGTAACTTCCCCAAGTTGGGGTATTACTCATAGCATTAGCGCACGGGCTATCATCTCCTTACTACCCAATTACTATCTTTCAGTTGTTACCTAAGCGTTCTAATAGCTTCTAGCTCGTCCCTTATGCGTGCACTACCCGTCTCTTACCTATGGCCCTGGAGGTATTAGGACCTCTATTTAGGGTGGTTCTAGACTGACCTATGTTGCTTAAAATGAGAAATCTAGGCGACAAACAAAATACAAATAGGACTTTCATGTAAGGAAACAAATAAAGGCTCACATTGACCTCCACACATAAGCAACAAATACACCCAATTGAATCAGGACAATACTTTGTTAATTTTAGAATCCTATAGGCAGGATATCTATATGAGCAGAAACAGAATATAAAGAAATAATTTTATTAAAGTGATCATTTAGACATATTTGCTTGCCTACTGATTTTAGTAAGCATGCATCTGAGCACTTCCAGGCAGCAAATTGCCACAATTTTTAGGCCCAGAATCATTAGCAACCCTTACAAATTTGCCTAAGTGATAGCCAGAATTGCTCGAACTCAGAACTGATTAACGAAACCTTATAGGCATGGTTTCCACAAGTTTATTATAGACCTATAACATAGTTTCTAAGTGAACTACTGATTTTAACTCATAAAGACAGGTTTTTATTCCTTTTAAGTCCTATAGGCATGCTTGCTAATTGCAGAATTGATTTAAACCCCTATAGGAATGACTTCTAAGTTGAGACTGATCTTTTATTTCCTATAGGCATGACTTCTAATTACTGACTTGATTTAAACTCCTACAGACATGATTTCTAAGATTGAAAATTGATTTCACCCTATATGCGTGATATCTATTAGTTTAAATCCTATAGGCATAATTTCTAGGTTTGATTTGATCT
The DNA here is from genome assembly GCA_005239525.1 of Nicotiana knightiana. Classification (NCBI taxonomy): domain Eukaryota; kingdom Viridiplantae; phylum Streptophyta; class Magnoliopsida; order Solanales; family Solanaceae; genus Nicotiana; species Nicotiana knightiana. The sequence continues at coordinate 37,643 of ML425519.1, read as the reverse complement.
TTATTTCCTATAAGCATGGTATCTATTAATCGTATGTAGGCAGAATCTTAAGCAGATTGCCAGAAAGGTTATTATTTCAAACAAACAGAATCCTATAGCCATGGTCACTAATGCACGTTGAGTTAAAAATATGTGTAGATCCTAGGAATAGGATTTCTAATGCAGAATTAACGAAAACGCCTATAAACAGGATCTCTAATATGTAAGTGAAAAAAGTACAGGACTAAACAATCAAGAAATTCCTATAGGCAGGATCTCTAACCAAGTAATAGCAATCACATGACTTGATCAACATAATTAAACCTATAGGCAGGATTTCTAGCCAAGNCCCCCCAAGATTTTACTAATTAATCCCAAATCTGTTATTATAGAGATTATTACAACCCAGAATATCGAATGGATTACATAATGGTAACAATTACACTATAAGGAGCTTTCATAGGCCCAATCTAAACCTAGGAACCAAGCCTTCCAACAGAACAGCTTTGGAGTATAGTAATGATCCATCCATGGAACATTAAAAATCAGGCTTCCAGTGTGTCAAAGTTCCCAAGGGCCTCAGGGACCCGGGTCAATGCTCCCACCAGAACCACATTTAGAAGGTAACTCATAAAAGATTGGAAGACCAACCCCAATGTGTTAGAGTTCAAAGGAGTCTCAAGAACCCTAGGCAGTACTCACACTGGGGGTGGTTGAGAACCTAAATGACTAAGAGTAGGGGTTTGAAAACCAGTATATAAAGGAAAAAGGGCAGATTTCAAAATAGTTCAATTTCAGAAGAAAGAAAGTTCAGAACACAGAGTTGCAGGCAGAACTGCACCAAGAAGCAAACAAGGTTCATGTTCAGCAGATAGTTCAAACAAGTTGTCATCTGAGTAAGCTAAGTATTTAAAATAGTCATGGATAAAACACAGAAGCAATTAGGCAAAAATATTTGAATTAAACAGACAGGATATATGAGCTAAGCAATAGACAAGTGATCACATGTTTACAGGACCTTGCAATTAAACAGACTAAACCTTAATCTTAGGAGAGGATTCATATTATTTGAAATAACTTAGTCTTAGGTTAATAGTATCATCAAATTGTCATGTAAAGGGAAGAATCATGCTAGGAATTGAAACATGCTAGTCAAACAAAGCATATAGAATGGAATTGCAAAGGTTAGGGCATACCAGTTGAGAAAAAAGCAAGTAAAGGTGCAATAGCGGTTAAATTCCAGAGTAATTTGGCCTTGGCTTTCAGCCGGCCAAATAATAACCACTTAGTACAGAAATCAGAATAAGAGAGAACAAAGAGAACATAGGTTTTTGTGAGAATAGCAGGATTCGAGTCTTTTTAAAGGGAATGAGGAAAGGGTTTAAATAGTCTCAATGAGTTAGACAAATAAGGCATTAGAATAACTTCAGAATCAATTAGAGTCGGTTTCAATCAATTAACAACATAAAACCAGGCTAGCATCACTCAATTTTATAGAAAACATCAATCAGTAGTCAAGTACCAGATCAAATAAGGTAAGGAAATACTTCCAGAATCAATTAGAAGTCGGCTCCAATCCATTAACATAATATGATAGTATAAAATTGGGCCAGTACTATTCAAGTTAGGGAAAGTATTACACAGAGTCAATCAAATAGTCAAGATGCCGGATCAAAACAAGGTAGGGAGTAATGAGAACAGGTAAATCGAACCAAACAAGGAAGTACCAGTACTACACAAAAGGAAATACTGGAACCTTAGTAAGGATTTCAAAGTCTTTTTAGGGCAAATAAAAATTAGTCCATAATTAACAACAAGAATCACAGAGAGAGATAAACAGAAACATTAAAGTAAAATAATTAAATATCGAAAAACCCTAAATTTTAATATAAGTGAAATAGTCAGAAATATAAAGACATACAGACGGAAACAATTAGGGTAAGTAAAATCAGTCAGAAATAATAGATACACAGAGATGAAACAACAGATTTGGTTCATTTTTGAAAATTAAAAAACCTAATTTTAGGGTAAATAAAATCAGTCGGAAACTATAAAACATAGAGATACGGATAGTGAAATACCTAATAAGAAATGTCAAAAAATAAGAAATCGTTTCAGATCTTGACAGATTTGAACCCTATTTTTAGGGTAAGTAAAAGATTCAACCAAAAATAGCTAGATTCGTGACTGACAAGGTGAATAATAACATTAAAGCGAACCAGAATGAACCAAAAATCTGATTTGAACCAGATCCAAAACCCTAACTGGAAGATAAGAAAAATATTCGTACTCACATGTATTGGGATGAACATAGACGGGAATAATAGAAATATAAGAGATTCTGGACCAGATCTGGTTCGATTCTCTTGAGATAGACTTGCCTTTTTTAGGCAAATAAGTCAAGCAACATCAAAGACGGGTAGTAAGTAAGTAGGTAAGCCAGATAAGGCAAGGAATCGGAGAATGATTCCATTTCTGGTAGGAGAAATGGTGACTGCGGGCTAGGGTTGGTAAGGGTTGAGAAGAGGAGAGGATTAGAGCACGGGGGTGGGGGAAATGATTTAGGGTTTAAGGGTGTTTTTGGTTAATTAAAAAGGGGTGAGTGATTAAGGGTCGTTGATCTTCTGAGATCAACGGCCAAGATTAGAGTTTAGGCGGGCGGGTCTAATTTGGACGGGTATGGGTCTGGTTTAGGTCGGGGTGGTGTGGTGGGTATTAGGTAATTGGGCTGATTAGGGTATTGGGATGGGTAGGTCCGAAAATTAATTAGAAAGGGGCTATATTTTAAATACCCAATTAAACTAATAAAATAATTTATAAAAATAATTAATAGATGATAAAAATGCCATTTTTATATGAAAAATAATTTAAAATAATTATTTAACATTATTAAAATATAAAAAATCATTTTTGTGCATAAACAATGTAATTATGCATATATGTGCTATTCTTGCAAAATTATTGCAATTATAGTCCAAAGGTGCTAATATAATTATACATAAAATGTTTAAAGCTTAATATAAATATAAATGATAAAAATTAAGTAATAAATCATTATAAAATTATTTGTGATGTAATTAGTAATTATTTGGATAATAAAATGCTGGAATAAATTGATTAAAAATCCTTTAAAATTATGGAAAAATATTGGTTGATGCTCATGCACTATTTTGAAAGTATATATGTATTTTAAAATATATATATGAAAAAATTGGGTGACAACAATAGGTGGGTGGAACTGGGAATGGAACCTTTACTCTACGCGAACGCGAGCCCAGGCTTGCGAACACGAAGGAGAGGTCGGTTAAGCCTATGCAAAAATGTAGAGTTTGTCGCGATCTCGATGAAAATCTGGGCAGTGCTCTTCGCGAATGCGTCAGGTGTCTCACGAAAGCGATGAACACCTGACGCCTAGTCTATTAAATATCCCAAAGACGGGATTTCCCCATTTTTCACCGTCTTTGCATTAGAGCTCGGCCTGGAGGCGACTTTGAAGAAAAATTTCATCACCCTTTCGGGTTAGTATACTTTAACTTGTTTTCTTCCATTCCCATCAATTCCCATTAATTTCTAACATTAATCTATGTTCTTTCATGGTAGAAAATTAGGGATTTGGGAAGAATTGGGGGGGGGGGGTTATAAAATTAAGATTTAGACCTCAAATTGAGGTCGGATTTCGAAACTAATTACATAATCGGGCTCGGGGGTGAATGGATAATTGGGTTTTTGTCCGAATCTTGGGTTTTGACCAAGTGGGCCTGGGGTTGACTTTTTAAAAAAAGTGTAAAGATCTTAACTTTATGTATTGTAATTAATTTTCCTAGCATTGTTCGATGTTATTGAGTCAATTTTTGTTAGATTCGATTGGTTTGAAGGCGGATTTTAGAGGAAAGGCCCCGGTTGAGCTTTGATTTGCTGGAGGAGCAACATAAGTTTGGGTTTAAGCTTGATTTGAGGGAATTAGGAACCCTTGAGATATTTGCTTGTGAATTACATGTGTAGCGGCATATATGCGAGGTGATGAGTGTATACGCCGTCAAAATACCTATTTCCATGCTTTCCCGCATTTCATTAATTATTTTATTCCATGTCTTAACTGCTACATGCTTTAATTGCTTCATATGCCTTAACTTGCTAGTTGTCACTAATTTCTCTCATATTAAAATATTTGTTTCTCCCATGCTTCCATGATTAATTGCTACCTGCCTTAATTATCTTACTTGTACACTTTAATTTCTATATATTTGACTTGTCTTGTTTCTTTGTATTAATTGTAGCATTCCTTGATTTGGTACGAGGTCCCTTTATGGCTTGTTTTCATATTCTTTAATTGTAGATATTCTTGTGAATTGAGTTGTTGAATTGCTTACATTTATTGATTTTATTTATGGATCGGGTTGCATGCTGCAATGGGTGGAATAAGGGAGTACTGATATAATTATATGGTGGGATAGGTTGCACGCCACAACGGATTTTACATGTGATTTTGATATGGTGAAATAAGGGAGGACTGTGCTATTGATTCTGATTATATGGTGGGATCAGTTTGCACGCCACAACGGATTTTACATGTTATTCTTGCGCCGCAACAGATTTTACATGTAATTCTTGATATTGATATGGTGAAATAAGGGAGGATTGTGTTTGTAGTGGGATCGGGTTGTGCGCCACAACGGATTGTGTGATTGGTATTCATTGTGCATTGTGTTAGCTTTCAGTGTTCTCGTACGAGATTCTGAGGACTAATATTTTTTACTAATTTCGAGGATTCAGTTTATTTTCATAAGTTAACTGCCTTACTTTTCCTGTATTTCTTTCCTGTTATTATTATTATACTGCATACGGGTTATTGTAAGTTACCCGCCTTAGCCTCGTCACTACTTCGTCAAGGCTAGGCTCGGCACTTACAGAGCACATGGGGTCGGCTGTACTTATACTACACTCCGCACATCATGTGCAAATTTTGGAGTCAGTCCTAGCAGTGGTCAGTAGATTGCTCGGATTGATTACCTGACAGATACTTGAGGTACGACTGCTTGGTGTTTGCAGCCCTGAAGTCCCCTTCTACCTTATCCTTGCTATTTATTTCATTTCAGATAGTTTTACTTTCATTCAGACCATTATCTATATTATTCTAGTCGCTCGTACACTTGTTACACCAGTTTCGGGATTGTATCTAGATATTTCTATTATTATGGGTTTTCTCTCTCTATTTCAGTTTACTCAGTTTACACGGAATCAACTAATTTGAATTCTTAAAAATGGCAAAACACTATTCTAATTTTAGCTTGCCTAGCAAGTGAAATGTTAGGCTCCATCACTGTCTCGAGGGTGGAAATTATGGGTCGTGACAAGAGGAATTTTTGAGCAGTTAACTCAAGCGCTCGGGCCTTGCCGATCTCATCGTCAATATCAATGACTACCGATTTAGCCTCTTCCAATGTTTTCCTCCTCATATGATACACAAAGTGTGTTTTTTAAATGATGAGGGAATCGCCTCAGCGCTGAAGTTCTGATTTAAGCCGATCTTGGTCAGAAGGCCATCCCACTCGGATCTCATGGCGCTAAAGCTATGATCGAGGTAATGGATTGTGGTTGTATAAACCTTATTTTGTTCTATGATCTTCTTATACTTATCATCCATATGGGAAAGCTTCTCCTCAGCAGCAACACCCTCTTCAGCTTTGGAATTCAAGGCTGCCTCCAAGTTATTCACTCGTTCAATGGAGGCAAACTCTCATCCGGTAGCAACAAGCACGATATCTTGAACTTCAGACCACTTAGTCTTAGCTTCTTGGAACTGAACATTTAATTGAGAAGCTTCTTGACTAAGGGCCACTACCTCCTGCTCGCTAAGCTGCAACCAGGTCTCAAGATTAATCACCTCATCGTCTTTCACCTCTAGCACCGAGAGGCGTGCAACAAGTTGATTCCTATCAGCCAACAGTTGATCCCGCTCGGACTTGAGTCCCTCTTTGTCGAGGATCAATTTCTGAAGGGCTTCGGAAGCAAGGAAGTTGGTATGCGAATCAAATACCAAAGTTAGAAACCCTGTCATAAAAAGGCAAGAAGAAACAAGTAGTAGAAAGAGCAAGTACAATACAACTGCTGCATTGTGCATGGAATTACTTATCATACACTACCCCGAAATATAGTGTATTTTCTTCTTATCTTTCTCTGAATGCAGTGGCTTTAGATAATTGGCGAGTTCCATTGGCCTGGACAACAGATGGTACTCTGTTGATACTGAGAGTGAGACACTCCTCCTCCCTGGGGATCTGCAGAAGGGGGCGAGTAGTTGTGCCCCAAATTCGCGTGATCAGAGGACTGGGGAGAAGGGACATACTCCTCTTGGCTGCCTACGGTCAGTGGGGGAGATGTTGTAACTGCTGGTGATGAAGGTATGGCTGACGTAGAGGGATATAAAGCTGATGTTTTTGTAGGATGAGAAGCAGCTACGACAGAGGCAACGTTGTTTGTTGGTTTCTCACCAACGAAGGAAGAAGAGGCCTGATACTCGACCTTATAGTACTGAGAGGAGCCCTGAGACTGAGAATGGAGAATCAACACTCTCCACTTAGTCGAATTCACCCAAGAGCCCTCCGACGTCACCCTCGGTTTGAGCTCTAAGCTCTCCAAATTGAGCTGATAAAGATCGTAGTCTCATTTTAAGGGAATCCTCATCACCACTAGATTCCCAATCATCATCAATGAATATAGTGGCTGCATCTAGCTCGATCATGAAACTCTTTATTTTCTTATTTTTATCCCCGGCTAAGGAAGAACGCCGCCTTTTTGATTGCTTGTTCTCGAGCTGAGGACTCTGAGAAAAATCACCTGTATCGGAAGCGGACTCGAGGGAACCGGTTCGGGTGAGAGCCTCCTGCAACAACCTCGTAGGCTCTGCGGGGTCAGCCAAAATATCCTCCTCAGGGATGGAGGCAGAAACCTATGGGAGACCTGAATCAAAAGGGTACGGTTACATAGCTTATGTATAAAGGTGGAATGAAGACAGAGTTAGTTTACCATGATTCTTGGCCCTCCACCCATATTTGGGTGTCAATTCCTTCCACCGTTGGGTCTCTGGCGTGGTGATATCCAGGATCTTCTGAACCTACTGGTCTAGGACTTCAAACCTTGGAGGCGTCCACCTAGTTGCTGAAATAATGAATAAGAATGGTTAGCAATGACGTGAAACAACCTTTTTCAGAAAAAGAGATAGACTTTAAACTTACGTGAACGAGTCCATGATTTAGGAAAGGATGGAGTTGTGGCTGGGATAATATCCCTGGTAGCAATAATGACAAACCGCTTCATCCACCCGTGGTCATTGTCGTCATCCATGCTGCTAAGCAATGCGTGATGACCACACTTGCTGAAATTTATTACCCCCTCCCCCCCATGAAAATTCTTGGAGGAGTAGAGGTTCATCATATGAGCCAAGGTAAGGGGCTCCTTCGTTTCCAGGGACAGTCGTCGCAGACAGGCCGCAGTTCGCCACACCGAAGGGCCCACCTTTTCCATACAAATCTGGTACCAGTGGCACAGTTCTAAAATCACGGGATCAAGTCCCCGGGTCAATTAAAACAGATCGAAAGTGAAGGGATACGTGTAAAAATACATAAAATCCTTCTTACTGAAGGTCACACGCTCAACCAGGCTAGGAGCAATGACGTTTAGGGCATGGCAGTCACAATCTTCCTTCCTAGTAAGAATACTAGAAAGGCGAATAGAAGAAGGATATTTACCAACAACCAAGTTCAGGGGTTCGAAGTGGGGAACTTCTCTTCGAAATCCTTGGCAGTGTTGAGGTGTTTAGGAATGATGGTGCTCACCGTGGGAGGATCAACATCAACTTCTTTGTCTTTGCTCCTCTTCGGGCCCTCACCGAAGAGAAGACTAGAATTATTGGAAGAGTTAGTATAATAATCCATAATGATAAGAAAATGATAAGAGTGTTTTAGAAGAAGATCAAAGAGAGACGAAATCAGAAGAAAGTTAAGTTCAAAGAACTTAAAGAAGTTGAGAGAGTTCATGAAGTTATTAGAAGTGAAAGAGGTAGAATGAGACGTATAAGTAAAGATATAGGCGGCTAAAATCGTGGCTATAATTACCTCGAGAATCGGCAAAAATATTGCTAAATCGTGTAGTAACACGTGTTCGGGGTATCATATGCAAGGAGACGTGCGTCTTATCAAGCATCAAAACCTTTTCAGAAGGATTCAGAAAATTTCCAACCAAGAAAGGAATATCCACAAACTTTCCAATGACACAAAGATGTACCACCGCAAAGCAGGGGGACTATCTGTATAGGGTAAAATTGGTTTATATAAAATACTATAATGACATCATGACATGTGAAACAGGAGGCAGGGGAAGATGAAGCGAGTGAAAACCAAGACCGAGGACAACATCTTCAGTTAGCACCGGTTACATCCCGAAGGGAACACAATCAATGGAAGTGAACAAATATTTATCACCGGGTGGCATTTAATGAAGAATATTTCTCAATATTTAATACACAGTCATTGCAGGAAATTTGGCATTCATGGCTTGTCGTTACATGCTCATCAATGACCCCCATTATTATCATTTAAGAGGGGCTTGATAGCTATAAATAGTGACTCCAACAACCAATGTAACACACGAAAATCTCTGACAAACTTATGATATACACTATTCCCAAGTTAAAAAACACTTTACTTTGGGTCTAATATGTTCTGATCACTTTCATTGGAAGCCCTACTCCTGGAACCAAGCTACCTACTACTTATTTTGATTTCAAAGCTAAGTTTTATATTCTTATTTAATTCATTTATCATTTTTGGGATCAAATCAGTTCGTTTGTCTATAAACCACGCTATAAATTCAACTGTACCATTTTACAAGTAAGCAAAATCAGAAATAGTTTTCTGGATTTTGCACTAGTAAATGTTCAAAAATTAGGAATCGTTTGAAAAATTCAGACAAATCTTCGAATTCCAACATAATTAACTGGGGTTCCCCTTGTCAAAGCTTCAAACACCAGTAATGATTGCTGGAGTTGTGTTTCGCATTTTAATTGAGAGCAAAAATATTGATTTAATCGGTCTTGCAAGTATTTTACCAATATAATTTAAAATATGACTAAATTTTAATAGTCCGCCCAAAAGGTGGCCAACCTAGCTGATTTTTACCCCCTTGTAGTGTAAATTTTTCGTGTGACTCCCAGTTTTGTGTCACACATTTAATTTGTATTTACTTTTTAAATATTTTTAAACTGATACGTAATTTTTGGGTAACTTCAGATACATACACTTCTTCTCTCTTCTTCATTGCTACTTTTTTTTTCTTTGCGTTTAGGGTTTCTTCTTCTTCTTCTTCTTAGTTGCAAAATAAATTTGTTAAATTTGTTGTTGTTTTGATGATTTGATGATTGTGGTTTGTTCTTTATGACATTTTAAATTTATATTTTATACTTGAGTTCATTTGGTTAGATTTGGGCGTTGAATCATGTGTTGAATTTTGAAATTCGAAGAACAAGTTTGTGTTTCAGAACTTAAGACTTAAGATTCGAATTTTTGAAGTTGTTTTTGAAAGATATAAGAACTTCAGATTTGAAATATGAAGTTGCTTTGAAGAGATTGAACTACTAAAGATTCGAATTTATGAAGTTATATTTGAAAGATAGAAGAACATTCAGATTGGACTAATTCAAATCTGAATGGCTACACTTTGCATTGTACAATACGAATACTAACTTCACTAGTAATCCCAAATGTGTGTGTGTGTGTGTGTATCTATATATATATATATATATATATTCCCTTTTGTAATTGAAGCCATAGGCCTAGAAACATTTACGTTGTGCAAGCTCGCTTAGAACATAGGCCTAAATTTACATTGTGCAAGCTCGCATAGAACAAGTGTGCAACAACGACCGTCCCAAACGTAAGCCCAAGTAGACTAGCTTTAAACCATACATATCGACCGCAACTAGTTACTCAATTCAATTTGTTTTTTCCCCCTATTGTTTGAGCGTTGGTAAAATTTTACCTACAACATTTAATCATCATTAATTAATATATAATTTTATATTCATGATAAGTATAATATCGATATAATTTAGTACAACATGGAATATATTTGTGTCATCTTGATAAATCCACCAAATAGACTACATTTTATCAACCTTTTTTTATCTTTATTTGGGTCTAAATTATAATCTCCCATTATTCTCATTTCATTTCAATTGACCGCCCATGTCCCTTGGAATTGCGGCCTAGTTTTACTTGATAAGTCATGTTCCTTCCACTGTTGAAGCTTCATTCATTAGCATAACTAGGTAATGATAGCCCGTACCAGCGCGAGCCTAATGTGAAGCAGATATTTGAAGTAGATTTATGTTATTAGCATTATATATTGAATATTAATTAGTCATATTTATTTTCATAAACTTGAGTATCGTAAAATCAAATAGATCTTCAAAAATTGATACCAAGATCGTCAAACCAACTTCCATCTGAAATCTCAAGTTAGCTACCATTCAAAACTTAAAGAAGTGTTAAACTCTTTTCAACTCATATCTATTCATGTTTGTGCTTACTTGTCTAGTTCCACAAAATCGAATTTAAAGCTCCTATTGAATTAATATTTACAGACAATTTACTTCTTAACAAAATGTTATGCATCAATTTAAGGGTCAACCGAGGTATGTAGTTATCAGCTTCATTTGTTATGATCTTTCGCTCTTTGATAAACACATTGAGACCTCGTGACATATCCAGGGGAGGGAATTAAATTCTGTAAGAATGTACAAAGCAAAGACAATAGGAAAATGCCATGTGATGAGAGAAGTATATAAGAAGTAGTGTAGCTAAGTTATGTATTTAAACTATTCAATAGAAAATAATTATTCAATAACTTTCAAGCAACAACTTTTTCCATTTTATCATGCTAATTGTATAATTCGAGTCCAAAGCAGTTGAAAGGCTTAAATAGAATACAAAATTTCAACAACACTTTATACTCATATTTCTACTACTACCTGCATCTAGATGTTATAAGCTTAGCTTATCAAATATTTGGTTGGTTGTTCAGAAAATGTTACCATACTAGTGCTAATTGCAAAGGCTAAATTAGAATTTCAAACAAAATATTACACAATCCAACAGTTAGGGACATGTAATTCAGCAAAAAAGAAATCAATACATATGGATGAAAATGTAAGGGACAGATCAATGCGTAGGAAGCTACCCAACATGGAGATGAAATCAATTACTACTATACATGGCTTACATTGTATCTTATGAAAGAAAGAAATTAGAGAATGACCTTGGATAATATTTTATCATTCTTTCGACATGAACTGGTGTGAACTTCATATGTCAACATAATTAAGAAACGTATTTAAGTTGAATGTCTTCACTGAAAGTTCAAATTTTCTTCAATATTCTCTCAAAAATAGATGTGCAAAATCGGGAGGGGATGGTATGTGTGGATATAGGCTATGTGGAAAGCTAGAAGAAAAGAAGTAGGTATAGTAGCATATACGAGAAAAGGCGCACATAGAGGCAATTTAAAGTTAAATAAGTGAGACACCCTTGCAGCCTAACTTAACAGAAAATCCACTTCATCTAATCTAAGAAATATTGATCAAGAACCATGAAAGATTTAGAAGGAGACAAAGAAGCTCGAGAAGTACTTCACCATGCAACCACAGAAAGAAGAGCAACATTTGCACTAAGTCCAAACAAATTATAGAATCTCGCAGCCTCCTTGTCAGTCATAATCTGCAAAAAGAAATCATCCAAAAAAATCAACTGTAGATTCAATAACAGTGATTTCCCCACCAAACTCAAGTGCAATGATTATATAGTCATAGACATTTGTTGACGATAATATTATAACTGGCAAGCAAAATAACTAGAAGCAGGGAACGAAACCTTTGAAAATTTTGTATCACCAACTTCATCCAAGAAATAAAAAAGCAGACCAAGACATAAAATAATGATGAAATAGTGTTGCCGATTATAAAGACGTAGTGAGCACAAGTGCACCATAAATAAAACCATTAGCTAAGTCGTTCACCATTAGAGCTAGATTAGATAGAGCTGGAGCAAGATTTTAGAACTCAACTCTTTTGTTATACCAGCAAATTGTCTCCTCTCATCCTCTCTGCACCATGTGATATAAAAAACAGAGAAGAAAAGGAAGAATTTTTCTTCTCATGTATTCTAAAACATGTATACAGATTTTACCTAGAAACATGTAAAGCTGGATAGTTAAAAATAGAACTAATAAAGGCATTATAATAAGAAAAATATTCATTAGGTGCATAGTACATCATACAACTTTGTAATGTATCCCTCATCTAAAGTTACATTTTCCTTATGACTGTTATTATCTAATTAGGCATTCACTGAGTACCAATCCGTTTTGACTCACGTTGTTGAATTTCTTCTTATCAATTAGAAATATCATATCAAGCAGCAAATTTGCCGATCATTATTGCAATTTCAATAAATTTACTTAAAATTCGAAAAGATATTGAAGGTAGGGATATTGTATGTAAAATACTTCAATAACATATGAAAAATTCACATGACGATATCGTGTATATAAAGTGGAGTTCATGTGATTAGATAGTAAATAGATATTCTCTCATGAGATTCATCTCAACGAAATGAAACAAATTATTTTTATATGAGGAAGTTAATTGAAGAAAAAATATGAGAAGAGGATCTTTCGCTCTGTCATATTTTCAGCCAAAAGCTGATGTAATATTCTCTTGGTGTTACTCTAAGAAAAATACCATATTTATATTCGTTGTAGCTATGAAGAAAGCGAAAGGAAAGGAATCATATCATTTTCTCATTATCATACAAGAAGTCATAAAAACTCTGTTGTTTCAGCTATGTTTTTCCTAGATAAATGACTGTGGAGTGGGATCCATCACACATCACTTTTATAGATGGTTCAGAAAGAAATTGGCATAAATAGGTCCAAAAAATAAAAAATAAAAAGTGCTATAGGAATGAAGCAAAATAATAAAATTGAAGTTACAATGATCCTATTACACTTTAGAGCCAACTATACTTAGCATCCGGCTAAAAAAATAATCTCATCTGCCCCTCTTCATCTGTGAACTAATAATCAGTTTCTTTATAATCAAATATTTCAAATTTAAAAATGACAGATCTTCTGAAGATGAAAAGTTTTGATCAACTACCTACTTTAATCAACGTTGACATGTGTAAAGGGCAGCCCAGTGCACTAAGCTCCCGCTATGCGTGGGGTTCGGGGAAGGGCCGCACCACAAGGATCTATTGTACGCAGCCTTACCCTGCATTTCTGCAAGAGGCTGTTTCTACGTTGACATATGTATAAATGCGATATAGTATTAGTAAAGTACAAAGATTCATTGAAACAAATTATCAACTTTCCCATACTTTCAGTAAATACCACAATTGATGGAAACGCCACAACATTATTTTTATACACCCCCTCCCACAACTATGAAAGTGCGAATTCATGTTTCGCAATATGTTCAACTATAATCAACAGTAATCAGGTAATATAGGAACTGACATTTCGATTGCCAGAAATCAAATAAACAACTCTATGTGTAGATAGTCAGATCCAATGAATGATTCTAGAAGATTGAGTCATCAAGAAGCTGAGATTCTAAAGAATACTTAGAGCCCAATTGACAATACTATCCACATAATAATTTCTAGTTTGAATTGAACTACTTCAAGGGTAGAATTTGTATTAATGTTAGCCTTGAATTAAGAGCCCTTATAAATCGTATTAACAATCAACATATGGTCAAAAGAAAAATTACTATTTTATAGGGCTTCTTCCTAAACTTATGAATTTCATCGGACCATGACCCCCAAGAACAAAAGACTCGAAGGCAGAGTTAAAACTTATAGTAGCAATAAGAGGGAGTAAAATCTAAGTACAAAAGAGAAAAAATTTATCACAACGTTGAAGTTTTATATCTAAATGAAATAAAGACAATGAGTGCTTACAGGCTACAGTAATCCTCCTTTCAGAATCCTATGAGGAATGAAGATCAGGAATGAGAAATTGATAATAAGGGTAGGGTCATGCAGAAAAAGAAAAATAATTGGTAATCAAACTGAAGAAGATAACCTGAGCTAAAACCCAATAATTGTAGCCTTTCTGCAGATGGTACAAAAACTCGAATCTTGTTCATATTATTCTGACACAGATGAACAACCTCAGTAGTAGTTTACCGTAAGAGAGCCACAGAACATTGAAAAATAATTGAAGAAGATAAAGAATTCCAAACTTTATCAAGAAATGTGAGGCTATACCCAAAATATTCTTCTTGTTAATTAGGTTTATAAACTAGATTAGTGTCAATATCCGTTGAAATAGAGAATCATTTAGGCTCTAGAGAAGAGAAGATCAACAATGGAAAATTGTTGCAAATGGCTTAAGCTTCTGGTAAAGGGGAAAAAAAGAGACAACGCAAGATACAAAACATGAAATTTGAGGTTGACGATAAATGGATTCTACAACCATTGAATAGAAAAATTAAAAAGGATGGAGAGAACAAAAGAAAATAGAATTAAGGAGAAAGAAGAACATATATGTAGAATTAATTGAAAAAGAAACATACTTAAGAACACGGAAGAAGATGATAGAAACGGAAGGTATCCTTTTTGAATTGAAAGTCCCAAAAAATAAAGGGAAAAGCTAAGTTGTGAACAGGTGTAATGAAATCAAATTTAAGGGTATGTGGAGACATTTCAGCTACACGTATATGATTGTGCCGAAAAAGACTAAAAACACCCTCAAATAAAAAATATTTAAAAAAATTGAGATCTGTCACTTTCGCTTCTTTTGGACTTTGGGCCAATTTTTCTGGATCTTTGGCTATCATCAGTATTTTCCCATTCCTTTCATCTGCTCAGTTAATAGTGTGAGGAGCAATGGCGGACTGGGGCCCAGTGTTGATAGCAGTGGTGCTGTTTGTGCTGTTAACTCCGGGCCTATTATTCCAGCTTCCCGGCCGTGGAAAAGTGGTTGAATTCGGGAACATGCAAACTAGCGGCGCCTCCATTTTGGTCCATACCATTATTTATTTTGGCCTCATCACTATCTTCCTCCTTGCCATTGGCGTCCATGTCTACACCGGCTAAATTATTTTATCTTCAATTTGTAAGTTGTAACAAACTCTCTTCAGATTCTATCAATTGGATCTTACATTAGATTGTATCAATTGGGTTTCCCCCCTTAATTAGTCAAATACTTCAAAGCATTATGCACTACTTTTCTTAAGTTCATCATTGTACACCATCGTTAGAATCTGCAAATTTTTCTTCGCTCTTCCGAATAATGATTGTGCTTTAAGTACGATGATGAAAAATCGATTTACTAGTCGTCCCCTAATCCCAACAAGGGAGCAAATCAATGAAAGAATGTGACAGATTGATTTGGTAAAAATTCGGATTAATTGTGGAAAATTATGTGCTAAGTGTTTGGACAATATTTGGTTGAAAATAATGAAATAAGTTTTATATTTAATTCCTGTGTCCGAAACATTTGACTATACACGAAAGAGAATGACTTGTGGTCAATGTACTTATAATTTTATAGCCATAGGTTATTTTCCTAGTTGATTTTTATTTTCATTGTTGTCACGGCTTGATATTACCACTGCCTATGTGAGGTTTGCAACGCATAAGTTTAATGGATTTCCTGAACTGGAAAAGAAGGATTGTCATAGCTGGTCCAACTAATTTGATAGTTGATTGATCATCAATGTTTATTGCTCATTATTGTTTGCCTTAACTGATGCTTCATCTTGTTCAATGATCAAATCATTTTGGGTATTTTTGCTATTCGCTTTTCCTTTTTCCTTCTTTCGGGTCTTCAATTTTACCATATACGCCTAGAATCCTGCTATTGCCTAAATAGAGAACAGGAATGACTGTTCCCTTTTCCATGTTATGCCATCCAATAGACAGGCTAGTTTGAGTTCTAAAGTTAGCTCAGACCTATTATCAGTCGCATCTTGATCTTGTTACAGTTTTCAAGTGTCATACACTCATACTAAGACTAGGAAACAGGTTTAATGATTTCAATCCATTTCCATATCTGTATTCTTTCTTGAGGATAAAATGAAGACAAGCTGAGAATGGATTGAACAAAAGTGATAAAACCTGCAATGCTTACTAACTTCCCTTTTACTTTCTCATAACGCATGTTATGTCTGAGTATTAGCAGCTAGTCTCCCATGAGGCCTTCTCCATGGGGTTTGCCATAAGATAACGATTTTGCTATTTATTCTATTTGCCCCAGTACCTTTGGCACCACGCTCCTTTTTCTCTTTCAGTGTTGTGACCAGCTATATGTGCGATCACATAGAGGCCGAGTTGTAGTTATATTTCCATTAACCAGCAAATGGGTTAGCGTCAGAAATGAGCTAGTTGTGCTCTATCTACCCTGTTTCATGTATCTTAGCTGATCAACTGCTGTTATCATGGCGAGTTATTTACGCAGTATTATTCTAAAGAAACTTACAACAACACTATAGCAGTGTTCAGATGATATATATCTAACCAAGGCTTTGGGAATTTAGATTCTAGTGCTTGTTGAAGGGATTTAAAGGAGCTTCTTAGTTAGTGCATTCTTGAATGACAACGAAAGTATTTATAATCTTTGTTGCTGCTGATTTTATCGAAGAAGAAACTTCTATTCTTGATAATGGTCAATTTCTTCTGGTATCTAACTCAGAATTTTAATACAGCAGTCACATATTGTCCATATTTGGCTGATCCAAACCAGATTTCTTGCCGCCACTTCTGTGCGAAGTACAGTACAATATTGCTGTATCATTTGCTAGGGTTGCCAGCAGAAACATTAATACAAAGGTATAGAACCAGGGGCGGAGCCAAAATATTGGTTGCGGATTGGCCGAACATAGTAGCTTTTGTTGAAACCCTGTATTTGTATTAAGAAATTTAATGGATAAGTATAAATTATTAATTCAGAACCCAGTAATTTAAAAATTATTATTTCGAACCGATAAGGTTCAAATCCTAGCTCCGCCTCTGTATAAAACTGTTGGTGCCTACAATTTGTTACGGTCTTGTATAATTGAGCATGAATGCATTATCAGCTAGCATCCCCAGTGATTCTCCACCCATCTGCCGAGGAATTAAAATGCCAAGAAAGAAATAACGAATATCATTTTTAACCTTTCCTGTGAACAAACCTACTCATTCAAGTTTCGTCTTCCATTCCGAGTTGTAGGACACTATTCATTTTGTAAGTCAAATATTGAACTCCTCCGTACTCATTATAGCCTGTTTTGGCCGAGTTTCTAAAATGAGAATGTATTTTTTCTTAAAAGTACTTTTAGTGAGAATCAGTTTATGTTTGATTAATTAATTTGAAAAGTACTTTTGAGCATCAATTAGTGTTTGACCAAGCTTTTAAAAAGTACATCTAAGTGTATTTTTCTCAAAAGTGATTTTCTGAAAAGTGTTTTTGGTGAGAAATTACTTTTTTCTTCTCCTGCAAAATTGCTTCCGCTTCTACTCAAAATCAATTTTTCTCCTAAAAACTTGGCCAAACACGTCAACTTTAGACGGAAAATTTTTTATCTCGGTGGTCAAGTAGGCTATTAATAACATTACGATAGTGTAGCTTTTATAACTAAAAGAAATTCAAATTCGTTTCACAAGTATCATTATTTCAACATTGTTTTAATACATTAATTAAATATCATATAAATTTTATTTACTCAAACTTGACGAATATTTGGAATGAGGGAGTACAAATTTTGGCAGGCAGACGTATTATATGAGGTGCAGGACAAGATACCAAAATGAATGGGAGACAGTGTGGTCTGGCTCAGGTCTTTAAAAAACGCTTGTGGATGAACAAGGATTCTTGAACTCAAGGGTGTGACCTAGTTGTCAACAAAGTGAATTAAGGACCATAGCTATTGATCACGCCCAACTCTAGTTTTAAAAAGGATAAGCGGTCGCTGCAAATATAATCCGGTCTAAAAGTTCGGAGTCGAATCCCACAGAAAACTAAGGTTTCGTCATAATTGTTCAATATCGCTAAGAAGACAAGCTCGAATAAATTTCTAAGTTATAAAGATTAAGATTCTTATATCTAACTAATTAACTAAGAAATTAAGGCAGTAAATTAACAACTAAAGATACTAAGGGTTGGAGATCAAATTAGGAGGTCTAGAGGTATGATTTCCCCAAATGTTGGAATCTTTCCCTATGTTCCCTACAATTTCGCCTATGTATTCTCTACTGATCATGAGCACTTTAGGTGCCGTAATTTTCTCTCGAGAAACTACAATAATTTACTAAACATATTCTCTCAAACTACGCTAGTTGACTTTATCTAACCGCTCATTATGACCACATCAAGACTTTGTTATTTCTAAATCTACCTTTAAACCCGCTGTATTGATTTCTCACATACGTTAGGAGTGACGTTGTTCAACAACCACCTAAATATGTATCCTTTCTCAAGCAACACATAATAAATAGGCACAGTCAATCGATGGTCATTCAATCAATAACAATAAACACGTTGTTGAACAAATAGAGAAATCCAACGGCTCATATATATAAAAACATAACAAGAATTTATCCTACAAAAGATTCCATCAAAACCCTAGATAACAAATTAGCTATTCATAATAGTATGTAAAATTACAATACTAAAAGTCATAACCAACAATGAAAATTAGGAAGAGGAAGGAAAAACTCGTAGAAGAATTCCCCGCCTTGCTCCTATTGTGTCGCTTCCTCCTTAGGTCGAATCTGTGTCAAAAGTCACAAAAATAATATTTTTCTATGTATATATACCAAGTAGGGTCGGGTCCAAATAATTATACCTTCTCCTACGCGAAAAAGGACAATTTTCCAGGTCAGTACGTCCGCGACCGCGAACTCAACCGCGGTTGGGCGCGGACTTTACCTAGTGTTCTGCCTCCAAACCGCGTGTTTCGCCCTGTTCCATTCGTAATTTGGAAAACCGTAAAACATGAAAGTTGTAGCCCTTTGAGTTAGCTTTCTAACCTTTCTAACCATATATTGTATAGCCCAAATGGAGTTCGGAGCACACAGTCATGTCCATTTTATTAGACAGTGCATAATATGCCTACTCGATTCTTCGTTCGTTCTTAACTATCAAATTTGATCCCCATTCACGATCCCGGCTTAATTCCTTGGGATTTTACTCAGAATTCAAAACTTCAAATTACTTGAATTCATTCCATAACATCTACACAGCTCGGAATCACTTCTACATGGCATAAAACACACAATTAATGCAAAACACTGGCGATTAAAAATCAAACTCAATTAAAATGCAGTAAATTAGATTGTAATAAGTGACTAAAATACGTAATTATAGCCTATCATCAACACCCCAAACTTAAACCATTGCTCGTTCTTGAGAAATCAAACTACATTTTATATAGACACGACCTTTTTAAACAATTCTCCTAACTCATCACACCAAAAATATTTAAAATAGACTAAGCACAAAAGCGTAACATATTCACCTCAAGATTTGATTCACAAGTACCACACATTATTCACAACTCACGCACTTACTCTAACATAGAGGTCAAGGATTATATTTCCTTCATGAATCAAGTTCCCTCACACAACAAAAGAGAGTAGTTCCACACAATAAAATTTAAGAACACTTAGGAACTCAAGATAGAAAGAGTTCACTCACTCTCAGAAATTAACATTCATATGCCACAAAAGATTCAAGATAGGCTTTCCCGTAGTGTACTACTCTACTAATCGAGCTCATTCAGTCTAAGATCAAGTAGGACTTTATTTGGTTGTAATGTAGGCTACGGGACGGATAGGATACATTTAGATATAAGAGTGACTACACCTACCTAAGCACTTTAATACATATACTTTAACATTCAAACCCCATAATTATGTCAAATCAAACTCCACCTTCACATCAGTGTATATTACCCCATACTTCTTTAAGCACAATTACATCAAGAGTCACCATTTATCAAGGGATGTTTTTTTTTTCACAGCAATACAACTTTTTTTTAAGTGGCTCTTACTTTTTCAAAACGGCGCACCTTTCTCCTTATTTCAATAGTTTCACTCAAAAGCCAAACCAACCACCCCATACTTAAACTTTTACACAGTTCATAACAATTCAAGTGCTCATGGGAGGTTAAAAGGTTCAAATAGATGGTTAATTCAAACAATTGGGTAAGGCTTGTAATGTGGTTGCCAAAGAAACAAGATTACAGGCTCAAAGGGGTTAACTACGATACATGACAATTAGGTAGGTAAAATATATATATATATATGGCTCAACAAAGAAATGCCTATATCACTTCCAAGACTGAACAAAACTACTATTTCGCTTTGCAAACACACGGGACAAGTTCTAGACATCAAATGCAGTGCACATAATAACACACAAACCTCACACATGGCACATAACTCACTCAAGATTGGTTTCATCAAGAAACTCTAGTCAAAACAGTTAAGCAAATTTAAATCATACAATTTAAGGTACTTATACAAGAGTCAATAACTGAGCCTAAGCGTCACAACTAAAGTACTCACTATTCTCAAGGCATAACAAAGTCAAGAGATATTGCTTCAATTCAAAACACGACACAATGGCTCCTATTCCTAAAAAAAATAAAACTAACTACACCCGGTTCAAACAAAACCCTTGGAAAAGAACCGCGGCACAAAGAAAAATCAAGGGGGAATTGCTACACTACATAACAAAATAAAATCTTTGTGTTTTTATTTTCGACTTAAATCCCTCAAGAAAATTTTCTAATAGATCCATCATCGGGAAAAGTCTAATCTTTTCTATTTTGGTAAAAAAAATAAAAATTTATTCAATTAAACTAACACAACTAAAATAGCATAGAAAGTCACCTAGACAATCTCCTCACCCCACACTTAAAATTGTGCATTGTCTCCAATGCACACCCATACATACAAGAGGGTAAAAGAAACTCCCATGTAGGCCAAAGGCCTAAGCACTAGCAACTCATGGGTTACTCAGACTTATCTCAGGCCTGGTCCTTCATGCGGGTACCTCACACTTAGTTCCAACCATTTGGTTTGTTGTTGCATCCTTCCAATGGCTTTGCGTTCCATGCTCCTAGAAAATAAAAAATTGACACTACAAAAATAATACAATTAGAAAAAAATAAAATAAAATAATGAAGTAAAGTTGGGTTGCCTCCCAACAAGCGCTCTATTTAACGTCGTTGGACAACGTGAATCACTTTTTGCCTCCACCTTGAGCTTATGAATTCAACCCCAATTTTTGATTCAAGATTGTGATTATGCTCCTGGTGTGGTGGAACGAATCTAACTGGCCCAAGGAAACTATGTAGTATTCTACACTTCTTGGCCTTTAGATGAGGTGTGTAATTCCGACTTTCTGGCAAGAAGAATTCCAGAATGTAGGCACCTTGTTCCTCATTCCTTGACTCCTTAATCGGCTCGAATGACTCTATTTCTATATCATCATCCTAACACAATGTGGAAAAGTGCTTGGAGTGTGGACCAATGCGCTCAACTACATGAACACGGGACTCTCTACTTCCTCAACACCCATGCCACTAGAGTCAGCGAAATATGTATCATCAATGTCCTAAGTTGACTGTAGTATCTCTTCTACAACATCGACATCCTCAAATCTAGTTCGATTGATTGTTGGAGTTCTACTCTGACCTCCTCCCTTAGCACCTCAATTTTTGCATCTGATACAAGCTCCTTTATTTTTAATAATACAAAGGGGGTTCCAACTTGGCTATTATCCACAATATCAGCTGGTTGAGCATTAAATGCTTCAACAAATTGACGCACTTGTGCCTCCAGGTTGCGAATAGTAACATCTTGCCTTTGTATGCGCAGTTGTTTCTCATTATCTTGTTCCACAAGGCACCTTAGCATATCCTTGATCTCTTTCAGGTCATCATCCCTGGGTTCTTTGTTCCTATTAACTTCACAAGAAAAAGAAGAACCATCAAAGTAAGGGGTTGGAGGAAGATAAGAAATATAAGCACAACCATGAAAGTGACCATCTTGATCACCACACATATCACATACATTCCACATATAAGATTGAGTTGGTACACATAACTCGCTCTCGAGAATATTTTGATAATTTTTCCATGGGTGGTTTCTTCTAAAATAAGCATAAAGAGGATCAAAAGTAGAATTACCAACATCAAAACTCTCATAATTCCATGATTCCATTTTTTTTTTTCAAATTAAGAAATAAAACTAAAAGAAAGAAAATAAAAATCAAATGAAATAAAAGTTCAAACTTGAAACCTAGCAATATGTACACCTACAGCTACACCGTTAGTTCCAAAACAACGGCACCAAAATTTGATCACGCCCAACTCTAGTCCTAAAAAGGATAAGCGATCGCTGCAAATATAATCCGGTCTAAAAGTCCGGAGTCGAATCCCACAGAGAACTAAGGTTTTGCCATAATTGTTCAATATCGCTAAGAAGACAAGCTCGAATAAATTTCTAAGTCATAAAGATTAAGATTCTTATATCTAACTAATTAAGTAAGAAACTAAAGCAGTAAATTAACAACTAAAGATACTAAGGGTTGGAGATCAAATTTAGGAGGTCTAGAGTTATGATTTCCCCAAATGTTGGAATCCTTCCCGCTATGTTCCGTACAATTTCGCCTATGTATTCTTTACTGATCATGAGCACTTTAGGTGCCGTAATTATCTCTCGAGAAACTACAATAATTTAATAGACATATTCTCTCAAACTACACTAGTTGGCTTTATCTAACCGCTCATTATGACCACGTCAAGGCTTTGTTATTTCTAAACCTACTTTTAAACCCGCTGTATTAATTTCTCACATACGTTAGGAGTGATGTTGTTCAACAACCACCTAAATATGTATCCTTTCTCAAGCAACACATAATAAATAGGCACTTACAGAGCACATGGGGTCGGTTGTACACATACTACACTCCGCACTTCATGTGCAAATTTTGGAGGCAGTCCTAGCAGTGATCAATAGATTGCTCGGATTAATTACCTGACGCGTACTTGAGGTGCAACTGGTTGGCGATCGCAGCCCTGAAGTCACTTCTACATTATCCTTGCTATTTATTTCATTTCATACAGTTTTATTTTCATTCAGACCATTATCTGTATTATTCTAGTCGCTCGTGCACTTGTTACACCAGTTTCGGGATTGTATCTAGATATTGCTATTATTATGGGTTTTCTCACTCTATTTCAGTTTACTCAGTTTACACAGAATCAAATTATTTAAATTGTTAAAAATGGCCAAACACTATTCTAATTTTGGCTTGCCTAGCAAGTGAAATATTAGGCACCATCACGGTCTCTAGGGTGAGAATTCTGGGTCGTGACAAGAGGCGTTTTTGAGCAGTTAACTCAAGCGCTCAGGCCTTGCCGATCTCATCGTCAATATCAATAACTCCGGCTTTGGACTCTTCTAATTTTTTCCTCCTTATATGATACACAGAGTGTGTTTTTTCAATGATGAGGGAATCGCATCAGCGCTGAAGTTCTGATTTAAGTCGATCTGGGTCAGAAGGCCATCCCGCTCATATCTCATGGCGCTAAAGCTATGATCGAGGTCACGGATTGTGGTTATATAAACCTTGTTGTGTTCCATGATCTTCTTAGACTTATCCTCCATATGGAAAAGCTTCTCCTCAGCAACAACATCCTCTTCGGCTTTGGAATTCAAGGCTGCCTCCAAGTTATTCACTCGTTCAATGGAGGCAGACCCGCGTTCGGTAGCAACAAGCACGCCATCTTGAACTTCAGACTACTTAGCCTTAACTTTTTGGAACTGAACATTTAATTGAGAAGCTTCTTAACTAAGGGCCACTACCTCCTGCTCGCTAAGCTGCAGCCACACTTAAACCATTGCTCGTCCTCGAGCAATCAAACTACACTTTATATAGACACGACATTTTAAACAATTCTCCTAACTCATCACACCAAGAATATTTAAAATAGACTAAGCACAAAACCATAACATCTTCACCTCAAGATTTGACTCACAAGTACCACGCATTATTCACAACTCACCCACTTACTCTAATATAGAGGTCAAAGATTATCTTTCCTTCATGAATTAAGTGCCCTCACACAACAAAAGAGAGTAGTTCCACACAATAAAATTTAAGAACACTTACGAACTCAAGATAGAAAGAATTCACTCACCTCAGAAATTAACATTTATGTGCCACAAAAAATTCACCATAGGTTTGCCCATAGTGTACTACTCTACTAATCGAGCTCATTCAACCTAAGATCAAGTAGAACTTTATTTGGTTGTAATGTATGCTACGTGATGGGTAGGGTACATTTAGATATAAGAGTGACTACACCTCCCTAAGCACTTTAATACATATACTTTAACATTCAAACCCCATACTTATGTCAAACCAAACTCCACCTTCACATCAATTATATTACCCCATACTTCTTTAAGCACAATTACATCAAGAGTCACCACTTACCAAGGGATGTTTTTTTTTCATAGCAATACAACTTTTTTTTAAGTTGCTCTTACTTTTTCAAAACGGTGCACCTTTCTCCTTATTTCAATAGTTTCACTCAAAAGCCAAATCAACCACCCCACACTTTAACTTTTACACAGTTCATAACAATTCAAGCGCTCATGAGAGGTTAAAAGGTTCAAATAGATGGTTAATTCAAACAATTGTGTAAGACTTGTAATGGGGTTGCCAAAGAAACATGATTACAGGCTCAAAGGGGTTAATTACGATACATAACAATTAGACAGGTAAAATATATATATGGCTCAACAATGAAATGCCTATATCACTTCCAAGACTGAACAAAACTACTATTTCGCTTTGCAAATACACAGGGCAAGTTCTATACATCAAATGAAATGCACAAAATAAAACACAAACCTCACACATGGCACATAACTCACTCAAGATTGGTTTCATCAAGACACACTAGTCAAAGCAGTTAAGAAAATTTAAAATCATACAATTTAAGGTACTTATACAAGAGTCAAAAACTGAACCTAAGCGTCAGAACCAAAGTACTTACTATTCTCAAGGCATAACAAAGTCAAGATATATTGCTTCAATTCAAAACACAACACAATGAATCCTATTCCTAAAAAAAATAAAACTAACTATACCCGGTTCAAACAAAACCCTTAGAAAAGAACCGCGGAACAAAAAAACCAAGGGGGAATTGCTACACTACCTAACAAAAGAAAATATTTTTGTCCTTTTCCTTTCGACTTAAATACCTCAAGAAAATTGTCTAATAGATCCATCATCAGGAAAAGTCCAATCTTTTCTATTTTGGTAAAAAAATAAAAAATTATCCATTAAACTAACACAACTAAAATAGCATAGAAAGTCACCCAGACAATCTCCTCACCCCACACTTAAAATTGTGCATTGTCCCCACTGCACACCCATACATATAAGAGGGTAAAAGAAACTCCCATATAGGCCAAAGGCCGAAGCACTAGCATATCATGGGTTACTCAGACTTCTCTCAGGCCTGGTCCTTCATACAGGTACCTCATATTTAGTTCCAACCATTTGGTTTGCTATTGCATCCTTCCAATGGATTTGCGTTCCATGCTCCTAGAAAATCAAAAATTTACACTAGAAAAATAATACAATTATAAGTAAAATAAAATAAAATAAAGCAGTAAAGCTGGGTTGCCTCCCAACAAGCGCTTGATTTAACGTCGCTGCACTACGTGAATCACCTGCCTCCACCTTGAGCTTATGAATTCAACCCCAAGTTTTGATTCAAGCTTATGGTTATGCTCCTGGGGTGGTGGAACGAATCAAACTGGCCCAAGGAAACTATGTAGTATTCTGCACCTCTTGGCCTTTAGATGAGGTGTGTAATTCCGACTTTCTGGCAAGAAGAATTCCAGAATGTAGGCACCTTGTTCCTCATTCCTTGAATCCTCAATCGGCTCGGATGACTCTATTTCTATATCATCATCCAAACACAATGTGGATAAGTGCTTGGAGTGTGGACCAATGCGCTCAACTACATGAACATCGGGACTGTCTACTTCCTCAACACCCATGAGACTAGAGTCAGCTAAATATGGATCATCAATGTCCTTGGTTGACTCTAGTATCTCTTCTACAACATCGACATCCTCAAAATCTAGTTCGATTGATTGTTGGAGTTCTACTTTGACCTCCGACCTTAGCACCTCAATTTTTGCATCTAATACAAGCTCCTTTTGGCTACTATCCACAATATCAGCTGGTTGAGCATTAAACTCTTCAACTAATTGACGCACTTGTGCCTCCAGGTTGCGTATAGTAGCATCTTGCCTTTGTATGTGCAGTTGTTTCTCATTATCTTGATCCACGAGGAACCTTAGCATATCCTTGATTTCTTTCAGGTCATCATCCCTGGGTTCTTTGTTCCTATTAACTTCACAAGAAAAAGAAGAATCATCAAAGTAAGGGGTTGGGGGGAGAGAGAATAACATACATTCCACACATAAGATTGAGTTAGTACACATAACTCGCTCTCGGGAATATTTTGATAATTTTTCCATGGGTGGTTTCTTCAAAAATAAGTATAAGGAGGATCAAAAATAGAATTACCAACATCAAAACTCTCATAATTCCATGATGCCATATTTTTTTTTTCCAAATTAACAAATAAAACGAAAATAAATAAAATAAAAATCAAATACTAAAAAAAAAAAGTTCAAACTTGAAACCTAGCAATATGTACACCTACAGCTACACCGTTAGTTCCCCGGCAACGACGCCAAAATTTGATCACGCCCAAGTCCTAATAAGGATAAGCGGTCGCTGCAAATATTATCCGGTCTAAAAGTCCGGAGTCGAATCCCACAGAGAACTAAGATTTCGCTATAATTGTTCAATATCGCTAAGAAGACAAGCTTGAATAAATTTTTAAGTTATAAAGATTAAGATTCTTATATCTAACTAATTAACTAAGAAACTAAAGCAGTAAATTAACAACTAAAGATACTAAGGGTTGGAGATTTAATTTAGGAGGTCTAGAGTTATGATTTCTCCAAATGCTGGAATCCTTCCCGCTATGTTCCCTACAATTTCGCCTCTGTATTCTCTAGTGATCATGAGCACTTTAGGTGATGTAATTCTCTCTCGAGAAACTACAATAATTTACTAGACATATTCTCTCGAACTACACTAGTTGGCTTTATCTAACCGCTCATTATGACCACGTCAAGGCTTTGTTATTTCTAAACCTACCTTTAAACCCGTTGTATTGATTTATCACATACGTTAGGAGTGAAGTTGTTCAACAACCACCTAAATATGTATCCTTTCTCAAGCAACATATAATAAATAAGCACAGTCAATCGATGGTCATTCAATCAACAACAATAAACACGTAGTTGAACAAGTAGAGAAATCTAACGACTCAATTATATAAAAACATAACAAGAATTTATCCTACAAAAGGTTCCATCAAAACCGTAGATAATAAATTAGCTATTCATAATAGTATGTAAAACTACAATACTAAAAATATAACCAACAATGAAAAATAGGAAGAGGAAGTAAAAACTCGTAGAAGAATTCTCCGCTTTGCTCCTATTGTGTCTCTGCCTCCTTAGGTCGAATCTGTGTCAAAAGTCACAAAAATAATATTTTTCTATTTATATATACCAAGTAGGGTCAGGCCCAAATAATTATACCTTCTCCTACGCAAAAAAGAAAATTTTTCCAGGTCAGTACGTCCGCAACCGCGGTCGGGCGTGGACTTTACCCAGTGTTCTGCCTCAAATCCGCGGTCGCGGATTCGACCACGTTTTTCAGCCTGTTCTAAAATTTGGAATAACGTAAAACATGAAAGTTGTATTCCTTTGAGTTAGCTTTCCAACCATATATTGTATAGCCCAAATAGAGTTCGGAGCAAAAAGTTTTGTCTATTTTACTATACAGTGCGTAGTTTTCCTACTCGCTTCTTCGTTCGTTCTTAACTATCAAATTTGATCCCCGAACACGATCCCGACTTAATTTCTTGGGCTTTTACTCAGACATCAAAAGTACAAATTATTTAAATTAATTCCATAACATCTACATAGCTCGGAATCACTCCTACAAGGCATAAAACACACAATTAGTGCAAAACACTAGCGATTAAAGCTCCAACTCAATTAAAGTGCAGTAAATTAAAGTGTAATAAGCGACTAATTTACGTAATTATAGCCTATCATCAGCTATTTGCTAGTTCTAATTTGATCGAGACTTGTACTGCTAAAAGATAGCAAGTATCTCATAGAGTTAATTATTGAGGTGCACGTAAGTTGCCCCAGACTCTAGTATTTAAAAATGATGAACAATGGAATTAGGTATACATGTACATATATGTCTTTTTTTGTCTAAAAGGACTAGGGAATCATTTAGCTTCTGGTTGTACTTTGTATTGCCCCATTCTATTAACCAATGGAAGTTTAAAACAGGCCATGCAATCTACTTACCAGTATTATAGGCCGTACGAACTAATAATTGTGAAATTTTACAGTAATACTTGATTTGGGTTGTGACGTATTAAGAGAATTTAGCAAGTATTCTACCGAGAGGTTGTGGTGGAATAGTGGTGACGGCCTGAAAACAAGACAATTCGGAAAAAGGTCTTTCTGTCTACACACTTTTGAGAATAAAATGATTGACAAAATAGGGGAGGTGAGTCTTATGTAAAACTTTCTTTAACCATATGCAAAACTCTAGTGTTCTAGTCCGGATAATGAAAACTATTATGTATAGGAGGCACATTACCTTCACTCAGTGGATCTATTTGATGTGAATATGAATTAATCTGATAAGTTCGCTTCAAAATTTGAATAGTTAGAAAAAACTACTTTGATGGAAGTATAGCACACCATTACGGGTTTAAAATAGGTATTATTTACCCGCAAATAGGTACAGTTAAATTTATACGTGGTTTCTAGACAAGTGAATTAATTTGATCATGAGATAATAGAAGAATTAGATAAATATGCAATACTTAGCTTTGAGGTATAGACGAAATAACAGAAGCAGTAGTTCCCGGAGCAGGGCTTCCGGGCACAACAACAATGAGAAAAAAGCAAGAGGATAAAACTATATTAAGCTTTTAATAGAGTGTAGCATAAGTTTGCCAGAAAATTCTTGTATTTTACAATGATAATAGAGCTCATTATTTGTAGCTCCCTCTAGGGAACAAGGTCCTAGGATCAAGCCCTTCTTTAATGTCAATTATGAGGGTCATTAAAGAATGTGTAACGGTGGGCATGAATATCAAATTCTTTGTAACGGACAGTGTACTAAATGCTATAGAATATTCTTCACTTAATGCTATCAGGTGGCAGGCATTTATTTCATCTATATGAGGACCATTCTTCCCAATAACAGGCAAAATAGTTTCCTTCGGTTTCAGCTATTCTTTGCCTTCGGCTCCACGTGTCGCTTCCTTATGCGATCATTTACTATAACATATTTTACCTTATACAGGTAGTCCCCTTACTTTCCGGTGACATAACTGTGTTACCAGGAAGCTGGTAGAAATATTCTTTTTGGCGGGAATTTTACTGACCCCCTCTGAAAAGCTTCGGACGGTTAATTAGACGCACGTCTCTTCGCATTTAATGTCCCGAACACGCGTCATCCCACAATTCAGCATAATATTTTGCCAGCTATCGAGGTAATTATGGCCACGAGTTTAGCCACCTAAGTCTTTACTTATACGCATCAACCTCCTTTATTCACAACTCATAATTCTCGAACTCTCTCAAACTCTTTTCATTCAACTTGTATCTTATTCGTTAACCTTTTTTTAATTTTCTTTATAAGAGAAAAATTTCCCCTTCTTCTCTAACATAGAATGACTTCTTCTTCCAAAAATCTTAGTTCCTCAAAGAACAAAAACAAAATCGATGAAGCTGCTCCTCCTACAGTGAGCACCATCATTCCTAAAAGTTTTGTCACAACTAAAGAATTCGAAGAGAAATTTCCTCCTGCTAACCCTCGTACATGGGACGTCGGCAGATACCCTTTTTCCATCTGTCCTTCCAGTATTCCCGCTGTGAAGAAAGATTGCCATTGCCAAGATTTAGACATTATAGCTACGTATCCCTCAACTTTGGGGACGTTTTCTCTGAGTGGAGAGCTTGACTCCATCATTGCGGAGTTCTGCCTCCGCTACTAGGTGTGTTTGGCACAGGTGAGTCGTTCCGTGTGGAGGACGATTGTTTGTCTTTGACACCTGTTCTAAGAAACAAGAGATGAGCTATCCCTAGCTCACGTGATGAACCTCTATTCCCTGAAGATCTTCCGTGGGGGAATGATTAACTTCAGCAAGAGAGACCACCATACACTGCTATCTAGCATGGATGGTGATAATGACCGTGGGTGGATGGAACGGCTCGTTTCAATCGCTACCAGTGACATCATCCCGACCTCGACTCTGTCTTTCCCAAAATTATGGAACCACACTCGTGATTATTTATTTGCTTCTCTTTCTATTAAAGATCATTACTTATTGTTATTGACTTTCTTTCTTTTACATGTCTCAGCGACTCGATGGGTTCCCCCTAGGGTTGAGGGCTTGGACCAATGAGTTCAGAAAATTTTGGACGCTAATACTCCTGAAACATGCACGTGGAAAGCGTTGTCCCTAAAATACGTGTGGAAGGCCTAAAATCATGGTAAGTTGGACTCATCTTGTCTTTACCTTTTCTCATAAGGAAATTTCTGATTCTTCTCTCTTATTGAATATAGTTCTACCCCAGGGCTCAGTTGTCGTCCCCAATGAGGACGTTTTGGCTGATCCTGCGGATGCAGCGAGGTTGCTACAAAAGGCCTTTTCATAGACAGGTGTCTCCGGGTCTTCTTCTGGTGCGGTTGCTTCTTCTTGGAGTCCCAGGCCGGAGAACAAGCAATTGAAAAGAAAGGCGTTCCTCCGCAGCTGGGGGAAAGAACAAAAGGGCGAAGAATGCTGCCCCAGAGTCGTCTCCAAAAGTTGTGGTGATGAGCCCTCTGCCCGGGCCGACCATAGATACCGTGATGATTGACGATGATGAAGAATTCATCGAGTATGGGGCTTATCTACATAGAAGACAATGACCTTCCTCAACACAACAGACCACTCAATCTATTGAGTTAGTTACAATAATCGAGGATGATGCCTCAACGCTCTAGGGGGAGTTTGAGGCGGTGGAAAATGCCAACTCCTATTTTCAGATCCCAGTCGTTATGCCCAGTATTGTAGGACTGAGTACCGGGTCCTTGCTTCGGTTGACAAGCAACCAACAACCAGCACTGCGCTCGACGCAGCTGCTTCTCTCCCTTCAATGCTATCGATTTCGTCTCCTTTTTCATCAACTCTTCCACCAGTAACTACTACATCATCTCCAACGGCCGCATCTATCCGAGATGAAGATATCCCCCCTCTCACAATGCCTAGTTCATGGGAATTTGGGGCAAAATTATGCTGCCCCCTCATAAAATCTGCACAGGAGGAGTAGCATCACTCTCTCGGTCTCTACCAGAAGCAATTTGTTGTCCTGGCCGGTGGAACTTTCTAAATATCTGAAGCCTTTGGCTTTAGAAAAAGATTGGGAAAAGATACAGGCTCTCTCAGGAGAGTGCTTGTTGAACAATGCTATGCACAACGCCACAACGGTATACTCTTTGTTTCCTTTGACATTTATTCTGTCTTTGATTTAGTAGAAGTTTGAGTTTTCCTTTCTTGTTTCACAGGACAACTTCCTTGCTTCCGAGGGCCTCCAAAGGTTGCTTCAGGAAAAAAGAGGAACTTACCTCCGAACGAGATGAGCTTTTGGCCG
Source organism: Nicotiana knightiana (assembly GCA_005239525.1). Taxonomy (NCBI): domain Eukaryota; kingdom Viridiplantae; phylum Streptophyta; class Magnoliopsida; order Solanales; family Solanaceae; genus Nicotiana; species Nicotiana knightiana. The sequence goes on along the minus strand of ML425519.1, from coordinate 5,775 downwards.
AGCGGGACCAAACTACTGTTCGCCTCTCAGAACTAGAAGCCAAAACTGCTGAGGCTGTTTTGTTGGAGGCTCATTTGCAATAGAGTGAGCAAGAAGTGGAGATCCTTAGTCAAGAGATCGCCCGACTGAGGGTTCAATTTTAAGAGGCTAGGGCCAAATGGACTGAAGTCCATAGTGCCGTTCTTGCTACATCCGATCGCGAGGCTGCCTCCGCTGAAAGAATAAACAACTTGGAGGCAGCCTTCAACTCCAAAATTGAAGAGCTTGCTGCTGCCGGGATAAAATGTGCCCAATTGGAGAAGAATTATAAGAAATTTCCATTCCTTATGGCTAACTTGTACAACTTGTTTCTACGGGGTTGGTCGCCATTCCCCGTTCCTGATGATACAACCATATTTTTGACTTCCGTTTTCCGGTCAACGTGGCAGTCATTGTTGTGGAATACTCATATCATTCCCCCTTAGTGGTCTAATCCGAAGAATGCGAATTGAACAATGAAGTTTTGCACCTTCTAGGACTCCACTAATGAATTTCTAGATAATCTTGAGTCTGGTAATAAACTTCACTCTCCCCTAGGAATTTATGCTATCGAGCCAAAGACTATATAACAATCCCCTAGTTGTTTGCACTTGTGAACGGTCAGGTTACCTTTGTTCAGTAGCAAAGTTAGCTTTCTAATAGGAATTTTCTACCGAGTAAAAGATTATCTAACCTCTCCCGAGTGGTTTTTTGCTTGTGTTCCTTGGCACTAAATGGTCTTATTGTTTCCGTTGAAACCTTCTTCGTGGCATGCTTTCTGTTGCTGCCTCGTTACAAACTTTGCCAGTCTCTTGAGGTGTGCCACGTTCTAGTTGCTTGGAATCTTTTCTCCATCTTGGTTCTCCAATTCGTATGAACCTTTCCCGGTGACAGCTGAAACCTAGTAGGGGCCTTCCATGTAGGACCTAACTTCCCTGCATTGAGTTGTGTTTTGATTTACTTTCCTTAGAACCAGATCTCCCACTTTGAAATACAGAGATTGGCTTTTCGATTATAATATCTTTCTATTTTTTGCTTTTGAGTTTCCATCCTTATATGCGCCAAGTCCCTGTGTTCATCGAGTAGCTCCAAATTGACTAACATTGCTTCTTCGTTCAACTCTTCATTTGCCTAGAAATACCTCAAGGTAGGTTCCCCAACTTCTACCGGGGTCAGGACTTCTGCTCCATATACAAGAGAGAAAGGAGTCTCTCTTGTGCTCGATTTGGCCATTGTTTGGTATGCCCATAGTATTCCAGGCAATTCCTCGGGCCATTAACCTTTAGTTGCTTCCAATCTCTTTTTGATATTTGTATAATCACTTTACTTGTTGGTTCCACTTGACCATTTGCGCTCGGATGATAGGGCGAAGAGGTGACCCGTTTGATTTTCAAGTCTTCAAGGAACTTTGTGACCTTTGCGCTTATAAACTGTGGCCCGTTATTGCATGCTATCTCTTTTGGTATTTCAATTCTGCAAATTATGTACTCCCACAAGAAATCCACCACTTCTCGTTCGTCGATCTTCTGATAAGGACCTACTTCAACCTAGTTAAAAAAAATAGTCAATTAAAATCAAAAGAAATCTTACCTTACCAGGGGCTGGCAGTAGTGGTCTGATGATATCCATCCCCAACTTCATGAACGACCATGGATACAGAACAGAGTGCAATGGTTTTTCTAGCTGATGCACTAGTGGTGCGTAGCGCTGACACTTATCACATTTTTGTATGAAAGATTTGGCGTCTTGTTCCATTCAGGGCCAATAGTATCCTGTCCTTACCAACTTTAGTACTAAGGAGTATGCATCCAAATGATTTCCACATATGCCTTCGTGGACTTCTCGCATAACGTAATTAGCTTCTGAAGCTCCCAAGCATCGGGCCAGCGTGCCTTGAAAAGATTTCCTGAACAGTTGTCCTCCTTTGAAGCTATATCACGCATCTTTAGCGCGCAGTTTTCGGGATGACATGGGGTCCTCAGGCAACTGCCCGTGCTCGAGATAATAAATGATCTCATTCCTCCACTCCTAGACCAAATTAGTCGTATTTACCTTGTAGTAGCAATCTACGTCCAGATTTGAAAGCATAAGTTGTACTACCGTACCGGAATCCGATCCCTTCATTTTCGTCGATGAGTTAAGGTTAGCTAATGTGTATGCTTCTGAATTTTCTTCCCTCGGGATGTGCGTAATTGACCACTACCGGAATCGAGCAAGCAATGCCTCAACCTTCACTACATATTATTGCATGCTCTCCTCTTTGTCTTCAAAGATCCCGTAGACCTGATTTACCACAAAATAGGAGTCACATTTGATATATATGACCTCAAAATCTAGTCCTCGGGATAATTCGAGTTCTGCAATCAAAGCTTCATACTCTACTTAGTTGTTAGTCAAAGGAACCTTTCTTATGACCTGCCTTAAGGGTTCTCCTGAAGGCGTGATTAATATTATGCCAAGCCCGAACCCTTTTATGTTGGAGGCTCCCTCCGTAAATAGGGTTCAAACTCCTTAAGTCGATTATGACATCATCACTACTTCTTTAGTTGGCAGAGGCAGCAATCCCGGACTGAAATCGGCCACAATGTCAGTCAAGACTTGTGAGTTTATCGCAGTCCTAGGTTTATATTCTATCTTGAATTCACTCATTTAGATGGCCCATATAGCCAACCTTCTGGAGAGTTTGGGTTTATGAAGGATATTCCGCAGGGAAGCGGTGGTCACCATCACTATCGGGTGACATTAGAAGTAAGGCCTTAGGTTTTGAGCAGCGACTACGAGAGCTAAGGACAACTTATCCAAATGCGGGTAGCGAGTTTCTGGTCCCGCTAAAATTCTACTAACGCAATAAATGTGATATTGCATACCTTCATCCTCACGGACTAAAATGGCACTTGCTGCTACTTTCGAGACGGCTAGGTAAATTAACAATTTCTTGCCTTCTTCCGGCTTCAATAGTAATGGGAGACTTGATAAGTACATTTTCAAATCCCTCAAAGCCTATTGGAGTTTTGGATTCCATTTGAAGCCGTTCTTCTTTTTGAATAGCGCGAAAAAATGCTGATATTTCTTTGATGACCGGTAAATGAACCTGCTCAAAGCGGTCAATCTCCCTATGAGCCTTTGAACTTCTTTTACGCTTGATAGATAGTCTGGGATGTCTTTGATGGCTTTGATTTTATCGGGGTTTACCTCAATACCCCTTTGTGACATCGGATATCCTAGTAACTTGCCGGAGCTAACCCCAAACACGCACTTCTCGTGGTTAAGCTTCATGTTATGCTTCCTTAGGATGTCAAAAGTTTCTTGCAACTGCTTAATATGGTCACCTGCGTTCAAAGACTTAACAAGCATTTTGTCTATATAAACTTCCATGGTTTTCTCTATCTATTTTCCAAACATCTTGTTTACAAGCCGCTGATAAGTGGCTCCGGCATTCTTTAGCCTGGAGGGCATCATATTAAAGCAATATCTGCCAAAATGTGTTATGAACAAAGTTTGTTACTGATCCTCCGGGTTTATCTTTATTTGGTTGTACCCGGAATAGGCATCGAGGAAACTCATTAACTCGTGCCCGACCGTCTCATCAATCATTTAATCGATGTTTGGCAATGTAAGGAGTGCTTTGGGAATGCCTTAATCAAGTCCTTATAGTCTACGCACATGCAAAATTTATTGTTCTTCTTAGGAATTACTACTACGTTAGCTAACCAGTCCGGATATTTTATCTCTCAGATCGAACCGATATCAAGCAGGCAAGTTACCTCTTCTTTGATGATATTATTTCTAGCCTCGGAAATAGGACGTTTCTATTTTCTTACTGGAGGGATGTTGGGATCCAAGCTTAGCTTGTGTATGTCCACTTTCATTGGGATACCTGTCATACCCGCATGCGACTACGCAAAAAAATTGGCATTAAATTTAAGAAATTCAATAAATCCAGACATGAGCTTGGGGTGCAATCCTGTCCCTAAGTGGAATTTCCTCTCCAAGAACTTTTGAAACTCCGCGACTTGCTCAAGCTCTTCTGCCGTGGACTTCGTTGTGTCCATCTCTTCTGGTACTTGGAAATATCTTGCCACCTGATAAGATTCTGATGCCTCTTCCCCTTAGTTGACTTTACTTGATTCGGGAGCAGATGCCGGTTCCTGTAATTGCTATGTTGCATGCTCCTTCCCTTTGCTACTAGAGACCGAATTCGCATTCATCTCCCTTGCCGCCGGTTGGTCGCCTTTTATCTATTTAACCCCATCGGGAGTTGGGAATTTCAGCGGCTAATGATAGCTCAATGGTACAACTTTCATCTCGTGCAACCATGGTCTTCCCAGGATAATATTGTAACCCATATAACCGTCTATAACCTCAAAAATGTTCATCTTTATCACCCCCTCGGAATTTTTGGGCAACATGATCTCTCCTCGGGTTGTCACGCTAGCGAGGTTGAACCCGGCAAGGAGTTTTGTGGCCGGAATGATGTTTCTGGTTAGTTTGGCTTATTCCAATACCCTCCATTGTATGATGTTGGCCACACTCCTTGGATCCACCAGAACATGTTTGATTTTAAAATCTAATACATTTAAAAAAATTATCAATGCATCATTGTGTGGTAGCAACAATCCGTCTGCATCTTCCTCTGTGAAAGTCATGTCGTCTTCAGTGACTTCCCAGAGCCTCTTGTTGTGGGTTACTATCACCTTCATCTTCTTGGCTACCAAGAAGGTAACCCCGTTAATCTCGTTCGCCTCCCCCCTCGAAAATTATGTTGATCGTTTGGCATGAGGTATCTTCTCCTGCTTGCGAGGGCTCCGTGTTATCATAGTTGCGACGTAATTGTTTTTGGCCCGCTCATTTAAGAATTCCATAAGATGGCCATTTTTCATTAGTGTCGCCACTTCTTTATGTAGATGTCAGCAGTCCCCAGTCGGTGGTCGTTCGTCCCATGGTATTCGCACCACAAATTAGGATCCCTTTGGATAGAATCGGACCTCATCGACTTTGGGAACCATGTTTTTTAATGTTCCTCATAGCCGACACCAACTCTACTACACTAACGTTGAAGTTGTATTCTGGAAGTCTAGGGTAGGAAGGATCTCGAGAACGTGATGTTTCCTTGTCCTCTGGTGATCTGTTGTTTTGGTCGCGATCAATTCTTCTATCCACAGTGAACCTGTTTTCCGTCTGGAAACCTCTGTTGCGTCCTTCAACCCATTCATAGAGAAAAAATTGGCCCGTCGAAGACCGTCTATCTATGACGAAATCGTCTTTTGATTTATTTTTATTATTCTCCCGACCCTTAGCTGACGCCGGGAAGCCGAGTTGATCATCCTCAATCCTTATCTTTGACTCATAATGGTTATGAACATCCGCCTAAGTCATCACTTGGAATTCGAGCAAGCTTTACTTCAACTTCCGAGAAGCATCGGAGCTTTTCAGATACAAACCCTTGGTGAATGCTTCAGCCGCCCATTCATCTGGAACAACCGGGAGCAACATCTATTCCTTTTCGAATCGGGTTACGAATTTCACTAGCAACTCGGTCTCTCCTTGTGAGATTTTGAATATGTTAGCCTTCCAGGCCTGCACCTTTCTGGACCCGGCATGAGTCTTAATGAAAGATCCCGCGAGCATCTCAAAGGAATCTATGGGATGCTCGGGTAATAGCGAATACCATGTCAAGGCTCCCCTCATGAGAGTCTTGTTGGTTAATTTCCCAGTGCACACGCAAGTGTACGTGGTCGACAAGTAATATAGGAATTG
>ML425518.1:51831-98866 GCA_005239525.1 Nicotiana knightiana | reverse complement strand
CGACATTCATCCGGAGTCCTCAGAAAATCACTCAAAGTTTCATCATCGTCGATGTTAAACTCCAACTAAAAAGTAACCCCTTGCAGAGTGACGGAATACAGATATCGTCCGGTTACTTTAAGTAACACTGAACGTTTGCTCACACCCATTTTTTTGCATAACAACGATATCAATTTATCGTACTCCATGCTTAATGGAAATTTAACATGACACTGAGCAGGTAAATTGTAGCCCACAGAGTTATTCTCCATCACAACCTCACCCCCCCAATGTAATGAAACTCGTATTCTACGCTCTTCAGACATAATGAAAAGATGCTTGAGAATTTTAACAACAATAAACGTTTGATCAAGAGTTGAAAATATTTTGTGATTGAATGAAATGCAATTCTAACCACTTTATATAGAATGCCTGGCCGGTGAATTTTTTTTTTTAATTTGTATAGCGCCAATGTAGTAAGCACTATACGCTTTTTGAATTATTGGTGGGCCCAGGAAGCAGGTATAACGCCACAGTACAAGGCGCTATAGAGGTATAACGCCGCATACTATGGCGTTATACCTAGTCTGACATATTCAGAAGGTATAACGCCATAGTATATGGCGCTATACACTAACGGCACAGTTACCGTTAGTGTATAGCGCCATATACTATGGCGTTATACATAGATCCGTTCTTAGTTTTTTTTTGGACCTATTTTCGTTCTACTTGTGCAAAAATGACCTACTTGGGTTCCGCACCCGTCGATTTGGTGGAGTCGAAATCCTAGGGAATAATGAAGGATCGAGGGATCCAGTAGTCGTCGTCCTCTTCTTCCATTTCCTGCTTTTCCGACTGAGTCGAGGCTGGTGGCTGTGGTTGCTATTTTGCCTCTTGTTTTCCTTTGGCCTCCGATCCCTTTGTTGTCGAAAGCACCGATATCGGTATTACCTCATCGACCGCGAAAATTTCTTTTGCAACATATTGCTCCCCATATACCATTTTCACTCTGTCCGACGTTGGGAATTTCAGCATTTGGTGGAGATCGAAGGGACTACCCTCATGTGGTGAATCCAGGGACTTTCAAGCAGGGCGTTGTATCTTATGTCTCCCTCGATTACATGGAACTTGGTTTCTTGTATAGTCCCAGCTACGTTCACCAGTTAAATGATATCACCTTTAATCGTCTTCTTCTTCTTCCATTCCCTGCTTCTTCGATTCAGTCGAGGCTGGTGGCTGTGGTTGCTATTTGGCCTCTTGTTTTCCTTTGACCTCCGATCCTTTTGACATTGAAAGTGCCGATATTGGTATTACCTCATCGACCGCGAACATTCCCTATGCAGCATGCTGCTCCCCATATATTGTTTTCACCCCAGTCGGTGTTGGAAATTTCATCATTTGGTGGAGAGTTGAAGGGTCTGCCCTCATATTGTGAATCCAGGGCCTGCCGAGTAGGGCATTGTACCTCATGTCGCCCTCGATTACATGTAACTTGGTTTCTTGAATAGTTCCAGCCACGTTCACCAGTAAGATGATCTCTCCTTTAGTCGTTTGACTGGCCATGTTGAAACCATTCAGGACCCGAGCTGCGGGCACGATTTGGTCTTGGAGTCCGAGCTGCTCCACGACCCTCGATCGGATTATATTTGCCGAGCTACCTGGATCTACTAAAATACGTTTAACTTGAACGTTATTCATAAAGATAGAAATTACCAGAGCGTCATTGTGGGGTTGAGAAATTCCTTCTGCTTCCTCATCGTTGAATGATACGGCCTTCTAGCACATAATCTCGGGTCCATTTTCCCTTGTAATAGATACTTTGGTGCGTTTGAACACGAGCCTTTATGGAATATCGACCCCACCGACGATCATATGGATCACATGTTGTGGCTCTTCTTGTCCGTTTTTCCTGTTGGCGTCCCTTTCTCTGAAATGGTTTTTGGCTCGATCTCTTAAGAACTCTCGAAGGTGGCCCTCGTTGAATAGACGAGCTACCTCCTCCCTCAATTGTCTGCAGTCTTCAGTTCTGTGGCCATGCGTGTCGTGATACTTGCACATTAGATTGGGGTTTCTCTGGGAAGGATCAATTTGTATGGGTCTGGGCCATCTAGTATCTTTGGTTCTCCCAATTGCCGACACAATACCTGATGAATCGATATTGAAGTTGTACTTCGATAATCGCGGTGCCTCTGTGGGATCGACATGCTTATCAAAACAATTTTTGCTCATGAGTCCCCGAGACTCTATCCTCGATCGCCCCTTCGATCATTTCGGATTGTGTCCGGGCTGCTATTTTTGTGATCTGCATTGTATGACTGATATCGATCTCTGTTTGATCGAGGTTCCTTATCGATATTCCTCTAATTTATGCCTACGGACCTGTTCGGATATACGGAACCAGAAGGGGTTCCCAATTGGTCATCCTCTACTATGATCTTTGACTGGTACCGATTATGTACATCGGCCCAAGTTACTGCCGAATATTAAATTAGATTCTGCTTCAGTTGACATGATGCTATCGAACTCCGTTCTTTCAACCCCTGAGTAAAGGCTTAAACAACCTAATCGTCTGTGACTGGTGGTAATTCCATGCGTTCCATTTGGAACCGATACACGAACTCCCTCAGTATTTCGTTATCCTTTTGTTTTACTTTGAAAAGGTCTGATTTCCTCGTCGCAACCTTTATTGCCCCGGTATGTGCCTTTACGAAAGAATCGGCAAGCATGGAGAATGAGTCAATGGAATTTGGCGGCAGATTTTGGTACCGAATCATTGCTCCCTTCGATAGAGTTTCTCCAAATTTCTTCAGTAGAACATATTCGATCTCATCATCTTCCAAATCATTTCCTTTGATGGCGCATGTATATGAGGTGACATGCTCGTTGAGATCAGTGTTCCCATTGTACTTAGGGATTTCCGGCATATAGAATTTCTTCGGAATGGGTTTCAGAGCCGCACTTGGGGGGAACGGCTTCTGCACAAACTTCTTTGAGTCCATTCCTTTTAAAATCGGCAGTGCCCCCGGTATCTGGTCAACCCGAGAGTTGTACGTTTCTACTTTCTTATCATTTGCCTCAATTTTCTTTTCTCCTGATTCAATTCGTTTGATGAGCTCCTAGAGCATTTTCATAACAGCGGGGTCAGTCCCCGATTCATTGGCATTTGACCTTTCGTTTGACCTTTCTGGCACCGGTTCGGTTCGGCGGGCGACTTTCGGTTCGACCCCACTCGGTGTTTGATGCTGATTTTGTAGCTGTGTAATAGTGGCTTGTTGAGACTGTAACATCTCGAATATTACTTGGAGGTTGGCTCCTCCACCTCCTCTGCCCTGCGTACCTCGACCACCAGATCGACCTTCTCTGCGTATGCTCCCTTCGGGGTCTGCGCCCAAATTTGCATTTAAGGCAATATGCGAACTGACATCGACTGGGTTGGCAATTAGTGCTCCCTCGAGATCAGCCTGAGGCACCTCGACCCCTGGAGCAGCTGCATTGTCATTTTCCCCATGAAATCCGAGGCCATTGTCACCATGTGTGGAGTTTTTTGTGAGTTTGACATGTTTTATCCTGAAAACAAAAATACTTGCAAGAACAAGTGTAAAATAGTGTGTGTTATCGGAATCAATATTGAACAATCACTATTATCTTTAGCCCCACGGTTGGCGCCAAATTGTTTACCCTAAAATCTGGATAACAATTAAACTTATATTGTGATTTTAAGGATATGTGATTTCACTCAACACTAATTGATAAATATGAAGGTAAATGACAGAATTGAATTATAAATAAATCAAACTGGTGTTCAAATAAAGCTCCAGCCCTCGAGTCAAGACACTCTCGAACTGATAAGTGTAATAACAGTAGAAAATGGAACAAACTGATGAACAATAATGTAAATGAGAAAGAAAGAGCTGTTTTGCTAAATTCCTGTGAATGATGATTGGTTACAAATGATTAGAACTCCTCTTTATATAGCAGAAGAATTCTACTTATGGCATAACTCTAATTACAGTAGGAAATCACATAATTAGCTAATTAACCGCTTCTGATTTGATCCGTTCCGAGATTTACGCCATCCTCGACCAGTTATGGATATCTCGCTCTTCCGTTATTAAGTTATCTCTGATATTACTCGGTGTCTGTCTCTCTTGACTTTGATAGATACAAACCTCGATCTCGAAAGGGACTTCGATCTCGAACTCGATGACTCAACTTTGTGATTTAGTCGAAGCCGACCTCCGATGCAACACTCCGGTTTCAATTAGATAGTGAAATCGGATGGCCCCGGTTTCAACTGTATACGAGTTTATCATGACATCCACCGGCCACTATCCAAATTTATTTCTTAGCATTATTTGGTTGATATAGAGTTATGCATGAATACATATATTTATCTTATGTGAGATAGAATGAAAAATAAAAATATATTTATTAGCAATACGTGAATAAAATAAGTAAACACAAAAAAGCTATTAAAGTAAGCATTCTCATATTTTCACTCAACAAATAAAAATTGTCACATTACTATATGGCCTCATAAATATTTCTTACATTATAATTTCTGCACAATTAATACGTGAATCAAACGACATCTAACTTCTTTTCTCTCGTTAGGATCAGCTGTGGCATGTTAACAGTAACTAGCGATGGCGCCAACAGTTAGTTATAACTTATAAAAGCATACATCACCTAAATAGCCGCTTAGCCCTTCTTTTTTAATGCAAAATTTAACTCAAAAATATGAAATACTAAAAAAAATTCTTTTCCTTTTTCTATATAGGCTAAATCCATTTTTTTTTTTTTTTTTTTTTTTTTTTTTGCATTTTGATTTCTGTTAATCCTGTTATAAAAATTATAAAACTTTTCTTTCATATTTAAATATTTCTTGATTGTCAATCTCTAGCTTTTTTGTTTGCAGAAATGCCACTTCTATGTTGGTAATTTACTTGCAAACATGAAACAACTAGTTATTAAGATTCCAATGAAGGTGCTATGAATTTCTTAAAAGATTTTAGATACTTTCAATTGCTTTCTTGGCACTTTTTATTTCAAAATTAGAATAATCGTATTTTTTTCTTATAAAGCCCATTTGAATATGAATTTTGCCCAAATAAAGAGGTGGTGAAATTGCATTGGATGAAATTACGCACATTTGATTTGGAGGTGAGTATTATTTAATTTATATATGAGCCTCATGAACAAGAAGAATTATATTATAATTGTGTTCGGTCAGCGCTTACATAATGATCGATGGTTTATATTGGATATAATAACTTTAAAAGATTTATGATTATTATCGTTCATTCGGTTAGCAGATTCAGAGTTTTGAAAATAATTTGTTGCTACAGTTATATGGTGAAAGAAAGGAGATTGATGATTCATATAGCCAATCACAACTAGTTTGACATTGATGCGTAGAAGACTGATTGATTGATTTTATTGTTGCTCTATGAATGTAGAAAGAACAAGGGAAAACCATGAAAATTTAAACTTTTTGTTAATTGTTCCAATCTGCCCCAGAATCGTCAAAGTCACCTTCTAATTCCCATTTTGGTGAAACAAATTCGTGATTTCATGTGGCGTAGTATGAAATTGGCGCCTAAAGGTGTGGCCTAGCAGTCAATGAATTGGGTAAAAGTCGTGAGAGACGAGGTTCAAATTTCAGTAGAGACCAGTGATTTCTTCCCCTATCTATTGAAGCATTGGAGGGTACCAGAAATGCCACAGCCCACAACTATGTTGCTCGGACTTTCTAAAACTGTCGCCGGGTGTGTGTCAGATTCTCCAAAAGCAGTATATTTTTGGAGAATCTGACACGAGTGCGGCAGTATTTTGGAGAGTCTGCGCAACTTAGGCCCACAGTTATCAAAAAAGAAAAATAGCTCTAGATGGATTTTAAGAGCATTGGCATTAAACTTGCGGTGGTTATTCATGTTAAACTCGACAATATTGGTTTAAAGTCTTAATTTTACACATAGTTAGATATCCGGCTAAGAGAACTGGCAAATGTAGTTAGTAGTTGGTTTTGAAGATTCTTACTTAACTCCAAACTTCTTTCCTGGAGGAGTATTACTGAGCTCATAATATCTGAAATTCTGTCTGTATTTTTTACATATCCATCTTACTATGATCAGATAACTTAAGTAGTGTTGGATAGTTTACAGACATGTCTATTCTGAAAAGGTTTCAACCTTTTGAAATTATTATGTTCTATATATAAGAATGTTGTTGGTACTTCCAGACGAGAGACATCGTATTCCCAGAGATCATTGTCTGTTATCCATAAACTGGGGCAATAATCTTTCGAGGAAGTGTTCTACACGCCTCAAGCTATGTTAGGCTATCTATATTTTCCCCCTATATTTATCAACTTTTCTAACAAGTTGAAGTAGTAGATGCTTTGCTGATTCGTCCTTGTTCTGCAGGAGAAAGATTTGCTTGAGTTGCCAATAGCATTGAAGAATTGTGTTTAATCAGAGGGAAAATAACATATGGAGAAAGCGAATGCTAGCAATAAGCCTGCAATGCAGTATCCTGATTCTGATCACTTATCAGCTTCTTCATCTGATTCGTCGCTGGAACTAAGTACTCATCCAAAGGAGCCTCTTGGAGATTTATATACAAAGTCCGAACCAGATGCTTCTCTATCTCCTAGTCCAGCAGCCTCACCGTTTCCTGATGTTTCTTCTCAGACGCCACAGTGGAGTATGATGAGTAATTCTCCGCGTGCTGAAACAGGAAATCCATTATTCCCCGATGCTTTTCCTCAGAATCTTGAGCCAATGAAATCCCCTACATCACATAGTACTATGGATCATCCTCCAGGTTATGATCCTAATCGTATTCCTAAATCCATTTTTTCGAGCAAGCCTACCACCCCGGAATGGAGTACTGCATCAAATGAGTCATTATTTAGTATTCAAATGGGAACCAACAGCTTCTCAACAGATTACTCTTACTTGCTATCCAAATCTCAAGAACTCAACAAGCCTGAGGAATGGAAAAATTCTCCATATTATGCATCCGAAATTAAATCCAATGTCAGTAAGAACTTATCTTCCCCCCTTCCCCCTCTTATCGAAGTAAGCAGAGATAGCGATGGAAGAAGTGCAAGAGCATCGGAAGGTCCTGGTATAGAGAAGAATGTCGAGAACCCCAAAATGGTCTCTGAGGAAAAACCTGCGAATAATAATATCAAGGAAAAGACAAGTAATGTCATTGAAGAGCCTGCTGCTACCACCTCCAACAGGGTTGATGAAAGTGCTGTTAGGACTGATGAAAGAGCTGTTCCTCCAACTGAGGGTACTCATATTTCTTCACCTGCTCGTACTTCTTCACCTTGCCACTCCGAGGCGAGTGGAAACAGCAGTAGTTCCTTTGCTTTCCCAGTGTAAGCTCTCCTTTCAGCGTTTTACATATCAAATTTTGGAACATAAACAAAAAAAATTCTTTTTTCTTAACAAAAAAAGAACATAAACAGTTTTTATCCTACAAAAGTATAAGGATACTTGGCAATTATGAAAATAATCACCCTATTCGTCGAAATAACAGCTGGGACAGAAGGTCAAAGCATCATACTGCTTTTTTGTGTAAAAGAGATGTGCAAGTGACATCCAGAAACATAGAACTTTCAGCTGTTTTTTTTCTTTCTAATTCATAATATCATTCTCTTGTTGAACTTTATGCTCTATAGCATTAATTTTCCTCTCATCAAGGTTGCACCATGCAGTATATATTTCTTTTGTTCTCATATTTGTACGAGATATCATGTTACCAAATTGCTGTCTAACATTATCCATTTATATATTTTGTGTATTCCTTTTTAAAGACAGACACAAAGATTTTCCTGACAGTCTAAAGTTGTCTTGCTTTCAGTGGATACTTTTAAACTTCATGATTCATACATAGGGTATGCTATTCTATGTATTGATATCACTATACTTCGAGGGCGTTACCTGTATTCTGAATTTATCTATCAGAAAAAAGTTATTGTTATCTTTCCTAGCTTTGCAAACATGACATTTATGAATCTGGCAAAGAAGCAGAATTTCATACAAAACCTTATAGCTTATGAAATAAGCATTGCACTGTTGTATTTAGTATGTGACTAATATTGTTGTTATCTCTGCTCCCAATTATTTGATCAGATATAAAAGTTTGCCTTTTGAAAAGAGAGGGTTCGCCTTTTGATGTTTTAAAAGTGTTTCATTTGACCGGTTGGATTCAGCATTTTGGTTATGCGTTGGGGCTTTTTGATGTGGTGATCTTTGTAATGTTCTATAATTCGAGAAACTTTTATATTAGCACCAAACTTTTTTTGAAGGGCAGTTTTAATATCTTCTGAGAATGGATTTAACCTTCTGTTCGTTTTTGGATCTGGACTTGATCATGTTATTGCACTGCTAAATGAGAATAACCGCTTTTTTCCATGCTTATCATTCTCTCTCTCTTTATCTATCTGTGTTAAGGTTTCGTATTTGAGATGATTGTTATCTTTTGTGATATCTGGTTTGAGAGAAGTCATTACCATGCTTGAAATACATTTGAATTTTTTGTTCAATCCAGACTAGTAAATGATGGTGCGAAAAGCAACTCACTGAAAGGTGCCACTGAGAAAGTAGAGAAACCTCAATCTCAACCAGTGTTCCAACCAGAAAAGCAGCCACAACATAAGCAATCAGAATCACAGCCTAAAGCAGCAGAAAAAAGTTGGTGTTCATGTTTCACATGTTGGCCTCGCTGTTGTTGATATATGTCTTTCCTCTCCTATGTACATTGACAAGAATATTGACTAAACCATCTTCACTTCATCACGACGCTTCTCAGCTGAATTGAGGAAAGTTGGAAGTTAGGCCAATATAATGAAATGGTGTAGTCTTCACTAAGAAGCTCTACAGATAATATTGGGGTGCCTGAAGATCCTTAATATCGTAAGTGTTAATCGTTTGATCTTCTTAGGAATTTGACAGTTTGCCCTCTTAGGAAGTGTTTGATGAATATGCATGCTTTCTGGTGAAATATTGGTCTAACACTCTTAACTACCATAAGGTGCAGCGGTCTTCATTAGTACATTCTACTGATATCAGCTATGAGAAAAGTGTACAACTTTGTAAGGGAGGAAATTCTTTTTCTAGGATGACTATTTGTTTGCAGATTGTAGTGGCCAAAACCTAACATGGGCAGAGCCGAGCAGCGTCCAGGTTCAAGCAAGCCATATTGGTTGACATGACATTCAATTACATGATATTCCATCGCAGACGCACCAGGCCTTTGGTACGCCTTCTGACCTCGTTAAGATGGACCAGATCAGCTCTCAATGTTCATGGTGTGAGATATCTAAAACAGACTCCCTAGACTTCCAACGACGTGCCTGCACCCGACTCTTCGCACCCCTTCCATCTTAGTCGGGCTGTTAGACACGTCAATCTACTACATAGAGGGGATCAATCCTCTTCAGCAGGAAAATCGCGCAACACTAGAACTTTGCTTACTTGAATTTCTCTAACTTCTCTCATTATAAGTTCTGTTTGTTGTAAAACACATTGCTCAGCCTATTTAGTGGCTGTATCGTGGATTGGCTGCTTTAACACATCACTGTAATTCTCCAAGCTCGGAGGCGCATTACTGTATAAGAACACCTTACTGCTTTATCTTTGTCTTTTGTCCATTATGTCTTGGTTTATACATCTAAGTGATGGATTCTGGAATACATATTTTCAGTGGAACTATGATTTATGAGGCCATGGCTAGCAGCAGATTATGAGGATAACTGATAAGCCAGAATATGATGTGGATGCAACAACTGAAGCCTCAGTTCAGGAGAACTTTAATAGTTTAATCTACTCAGGAATTGATATTAAGTGCATTGGCCAGATACATGATAACTTCATTTGTTTATTTATTTTATAATTATGGTATCTGCATCAGTTTGTGTGCGCCTCGAATAATTCATTATTTACCGGTCAAGAATTGATATTGATCGAGTGCATTATTAGCTAAATATATGATAGAATTGATGACTTATCTTTTTCCTTTTAAGTGCTACCACTGAAATTAGCATCTTTTCCACCAATAGACTGCATTCTACTATATTTCTTCCTTCAGCTGGCTCTGCTTGAAATATTGACAACAAATGCATAAGATCAACATAACAAGTAGAGGATATTTGGCAGAATTGACTTGGATATAAAAAGTTTTGAATGGAAAAATTAAGGATAATAAAGTCACCACTGCAGAAAATAGTTGGAGTATATGTAAAGTTTGTTGTCTAGAAATGTGAAATGGAACAAAAGGTCCTTGCTTCGATTTAGTTGCTTTTTGACAATGTTTTGACTAACCATGGTTTGTGTTGCTGGAAACCATAATCTTTTGTGAGAATTTTTTTACTCAAAGTCCATTTCTACGTCAATCAATGGATATCCAACTTTCGTTAGTTTTAGACATTCTTTATCACTTAACTATCCCTATTAATATATTAATATATATTTTCACATTAATTAATATAAATTTAACTCCTCACATCTTAACTTGATTGATCTTCTTCTTGAATCAAGTATGTGAAATATTTTGTTAAAGAATGACGGACAAACTCAACTTTAAGATCTTGATACAATGTCAAGGGTTGTGAATTGCCTCATTTTTTTTTACACGTCTAACCCAAATAAGAGACATGGTTTTTTTTTTAATACAAAATACTCTCTCTCTCAATATATATTCTTGGTTCTTCTTAAACTTTCTTGTTCAACAGAGAAAAAGAAAAAGATTCAAAAACCCAATCAGTCTAGGGAAGTCAAGTCTTCTCTTGCTACCAAGATAGTGTCGAAATAATACTCCATATTTGACCCATTTCTTCTTCATCTCTTTTTTCTACTCTCTTCGTAATCTTATTTTTAACTTTGTTAATATAAGATTACTTATACAAATAAAATTGTCTTTGTGTGACCTATAAGTTATGGGTTCAAGCCGTTGAATTAACGACTGATGTTGTATTAAGGTAGACTGTCTATATCAAAGGGTCATTCGGTACACGGACTAAATTATCCCGGGATTATAATCCCAAGACTAATTTATACCACATGAGAGATGGGATAAACTAATCCCACATTTAATGGGATAAGGTAGGATAAGATGAGATATCCTGAACTAAGTCTAGGATTAATTTTTTTTCTTTTTGGTCAAAGGAAAAATATTATTAATCTCCAGAATCCCAAATACAAACGATATTGTTCTCTACATCCCATACTCCTAGCTAAGGAGCATTCCTAACTACTTCCCTTCTCTATGCTATATGCTATATGTCTATTCCTTATCTCTACTTTTATTTACACATATTCCTCCCTCTAGCTCTCCTTGTTGGATGTTTGTCTCTAATTTGTTCGTCTGTATAGTCCTTCTATCCATGTCCTTTCTCTGTTGTTTTATCTTCCTTTCCAGCTTGCCTGCAATCTTAATCTGCTTTCTTGCTTTATTTGTGCACATATTGTGTGAGGACTTGGGACTCGCTGCTTCCATAGCGCTTCATTTCTTGCTTTCCATATTTTGTATATCAGTGCTACCAATACAACTGCAATAAATGTACAGTACATTCTTTATCTTCCTGGTCATTCTCTTCCACAACCCAATAAGTTCTTTGTTCCTGACTTCTATTCCTATCCAATCTAGCATGATGTTTAGGCATGATTGTGACAGATGACACTCGAAATGCACTGATTCAGTATCTTGATATCATATTACACATTTATCATCCTGAATGACTCCCATTCTGAAAAGTCTCTCCTTTGTTAGAAGTCTGTTCTACATTGCCAACCAGCAAATAAAACTGTTTTTAGGTACATTATGCTTACTCCATACCTATTTACTACTTGGCCATCTCCCTTGTACTCCTTTCTTCCATTCATAGCCATTGTTGATTGAGTACTTCCCAACTTGTGTTAGCTAGCCATTCTCCATATACTCTGCTTTGAATTACTTCTTTATATTACATATCTTCCTCCAGTACCAACTACAGTCATTTGGTGGCTTATATTGCCACCATGATTGTCCTTTTATATAAATATGGTTGAACCACTTTGCCCACATATTGTATGCTTTTTGGACAATATGCCAAACATATTTAGCCAATGCTGCCTCATTCCATGTGATACACTCTTTAACCCCCAATTCTCCCATCTGTTTGGGTCTACATATTAGATCCCAAGCTACCAGAGGTGCTCTATTTGTATTGTCTTTGCCATCCCATAGAAAATTTCTACAAATGGTTGTGATCTTCTTTAGTACACTCCTTGGTAGTATGAAGATTGATTTCCAGTAAGTTTGAGTGTGTATCAACACTGAGTTCACCCGTTGCACCCTCCCCACATATGATAAGTTCCTTGATGCCCCAACTACTTATTCTAGTTGTCATTTTCTCAACCAGCAGCTCACATTCTGTAATTGATAACTTCTTAGGGGAAATTGGCACCCCCAAGTAACTGAATGGCGGTTTCCCCCTTTGATACCCCGTAAGTTCACACAAATAAACTATACTCTGTGCATCCATGTTGGCACAGAAAAGATTAGACTTGCTTGCATTTGTATTTATCCCAGATGTGTTTGCAAATGTCAGCACTCCTCTTAACATAGCTACTACTGACTGCAGTGTCCCTTTACAAAACAATAGTACATCATCTACAAGACATAGGTGGTTCAATTGTAGGCTCCTGTACTTTGTGTGATATTTAAAACCCTGCATCTCTCTCCTCATTATTCTTGTGAAGTATTCCATGCAAATTACAAAGATCAGTGGAGACATGGGATCTCTTTGTCTGAGTCCCCTTTCTCCTTTAATACACTCATACATTCCCCCATTTATAGCAATACTATACTGAGTGGTCGTGATGCAAGCCATTATCCACTTTATGAATTTCAGGGGAAAGTTTAGAGCACGAAGCATTTCTTCTACAAACTTTCATTCCACTGAGTTATATGACTTCTTTAGATCAATCTTAATTAAGCAGCTCTGGGTAGTGTTCATCTTGTTGTAGAGTCTTATTAGGTCCTGGCAAATCAATATGTTTTGAACAATACTTCTGCCTGTTACAAATGCACTTTGGTTCTCTGAGATTATTATGGGAAGCACCACTTTCAGTCTATCACATAGCATTTTGGAAATGACCTTGTAGATTGTATTACAACATGCAATTGGCCTGTAGTCTCCCACTGAATTACATGGCTTCTTTTAGGCACTAATGTGATCACTGTCTTGTTAATAACTTTAAGTATTTTCCCATTTCTTAAGAACTCCATAACAACTTCAACCACATTAGCCTTTACAATATCCCAGTTTTCCTTAACTAATTGACTCTCATAACCATCTGGTCCTGGAGATTTATCCCCAGATATCCCCATAATGCCTCTTTCACTTCTTCTGAGCTAAATTCTCTTTCTAGCATACTTCTCTGGTCATCTTTGAGTATATTGTCTTCCCTGACAATGCCACTATTCACCCTTGTTCCTGTTCTGGTAGCTATACTAGTTCCCCATAGATCTTGATAGAATTTAATGAAATTATTTGCAATCCTTTCTGCTGATGTCTCAGTCTTACCCTCAGAGTCTTTAACTGAGATTATTCTATTATGTTCCTCCTAGTCTTTAGCATACTGTGGAACATTTTTGTATTTTTATCACCTTGTGCTAACCATTGTAGTTTGCATTTTTGCCTTAAGTATTGGTACCTGGCTTCTGCCCAATTATTACAGTCCTCGAATAGAAGTCTTTCCATCTTCAGTAGTTCTTCATTCCTTGGATCTTGCTGAATTTTCTCCTGACAAGTTTCTAATTCTTTCATGGCTTCCTCTGCTTTCCTCTCTACTTCACTAAATTTTTCCTTGTTAAACTTCCTGAGGGTGCTTTTTAAGTTTTCCAGCTTCCTTACTAGTTCATACATCTTTGTTCCTCTCCTTTTAGTTTTCCATCCATTAGCAACTCTTTCTCTAAAATCAGGTGCTTGACTCCACATATTGAAATATCTAAATACTCTGTTTTGCTTCTTGTTCTCCTCTTCCCAGTTAATCAGTATAGGGAAATGGTCAAATAGCCCCTAACTCATAAAGTGCACTTCTGAATCAGGTTGTGCTACCATCCATTAAGTATTTACAATCACTCTGTCAATTCTGCTGTAGACCCTATGCTGCTCTTCCTGCTTGTTATTTCAGGTGTAGAATGATCCAGATGACTTCAATCCTGCAAGTTGCATTCCCCCATACATCTCCTGAAATCCTTTATTTCCGCTGGTGTAATGGGGCTCCCTATTCTCTCATCCATATTGAGTATACAATTAAAGTCTCTCATCACTGTCCATGGCCCATTCATCTTTTCATATACTTCTTTAATATCATGCCACAATGGTCTTCTGAGTGCCATGTCATTATAGGCATAGACTATGGTTACCCAGAACTTGCTTCATGTCCTCATATGCAGCACCTCACAATGTATCTGTTGATCTGTTACTTTTATAATACCCACTCCATATATTGAAGGATTCCACAATAACCAAATCCGCCCTCCAGGATGTTGTGTTAAATTAGTAGTAAATGATCAACCATTACATATGTTAAGAGCAACTTGTTGAGCTTTAACTCCCTTAACCTTAGTTTCCAGGAGACCATATAGGCCTACCTTAGCATTGTGCATAAATAACTGCACTTCTTTTTGCTTTTCTGGTCTATTTAGTCCCCTGGTGTTCCCGAATCCTATTCTATCCATTAGGAGGGGGATCCCCCATCCTTTCCCCTTTCTGGACCATCTATGCATTGTCTTCCTTGCCCTGTCGCATTTCTTCCCTCTTTACTAGATTTTCCTTCCATTTCTCAGTTATGCAATCCCAGAGTTGCAAAAACATTCCCTGTTACAATTGCCATCTCCTTGTCTGTACCATTTTCTTAACATATTTCCCTACCTTGAATCTATTATTTTCAGCTCCTTTGTTTATTTGCATTTGCCCTGCTTGTACTCATGTCCCATTATGCTGGTTAGTCCCTTGTTCCATTATTTTTCCTTTCCTTTTTTATCCTGTTCACCTCCTTTATCTTCCTGATCTGTCTTCTTCTCCTCCTTATTATTCGCTTTCTTTAGTTGTTTCCTGCATTTAGTTACTTCATGCCCATACTTCTTACATTTGCTGCACAAAATTGGCTTCCATTCAAAATGCACCTCCTGCTCTATTATCTTCCCTGCTTCATTTTCAAACATAACAGTGGAAGGTTATATTTGGTTAATAGTCACTTATACTAGCACCCTTGCATAAGCTAGTCTCTCCTTCTGCGCTGTGGCTCTATCAATTTTCAATGGTTTCCCTATTATTCTTGCAATATTTGTGATAGAATTTTGTTTACCCTAAAATTTGGATAACAATTAAACTTATATTGTGGTTTTAAGGATATGTGATTTCACCCAATACCAATTGATAAATGAGAAAGTAGATGGCTGAATTAAATTGTAAAATAAATAAAACCAGTATGCAAGCTGAGCCTCGACCTCGAAATGATGTATTCTCGAGGTGATAACAGTACAAGAATGATTAAGATAAAATAATTTTGATTATCATTAAGCAGAACGATAAGCAAGAAAGAAATGATTGTATAGCTTTTTCTCAATGAGCAAAGGTGAATACAAATGACTGGAATTCCCCTTTATATAGTGGAGGAATCCTAATTATGGTATACTTCTAATTATAGAAGGGAATCATATAAACAGCTGATTAACCGCTATTGATTTGATCCGTTCCGAGATTCACGCCACGATCCTCGACCAATCACGGATATCTCGCTCTTTTCATTACTAAGCTATCCCGATATTACTCGAAGTCTATCTCTTCTGGCTTCAATTGATACCGACCTCGATCTAGAAAGAGGCTTCGGTTCGGGCTCAATGTCTCAGCTCTTTGATGCAACGTCCCCAGTCTCGATCAAATAGTGAAATTGGGTGGCACATATTTCTACCGTATACAGATAGTCTCCTCGTTTCTTGGAATATAATGATAAGAAGCAAATTGAGTTATGACCTCGATGGACAATGATGTCATCCTCGTGACATAAGCAATGGAAGTGATCGAAACGTCCCGTCCGTATAATTCCCTAAATCATTAATGCACGTCAGTGGGTGGTCGACCACTAGTGCCGTCGAACCGTCACCGTAAATCTATAAATAAGGCTTCCTTTTGCTGAATCAAACTTTACTTTCATCTTCATCAATTTTTTTAAGCTTTTAACTCTCTCAATCTCTTCTCTTTCATTACTCCTTAGGTCATCTCCTCTAGTTTTGAACCACCAGAACTTACTACTTTCCTCTTTCTTCAACTCATATAATGGCGAAAACATCCAAAACTGTTCCACAAAAGGAAAGCTTCCTCTTTTTCTTCACGGCCGGCCGGTGATAAAACGTCGGCGGAACCGCTCCCTGCGGAGTATGTTCCCGGCCGTGTGTTCTTAAATCTGACTTCAAAATCGAGAATCCTCCATCGGTCCCTGGTCGGTGTGATCACATATCGAGGTATATCTTTTCGATAACGATGGGATATCTCGAGGATATCAAAAGGGATTGCAACTGGGGGGACAAAGTTGTAGAGATCCCTTCTCCTGAAGAAAGTGCTACTACCCACGTGAAAGGGTATCTAAGTGTTTACACTTATCCTTTCACGTTGTGCCCTCTGGATCCGGTCATCATTTACTTCTGCCGTCAATATCAGGTGAAGGCCAAATACACCCTTATTTTTGGCGCATCGTGATCATTCTCCGGTTCCTCACCACCAAAGCTGAGGGGCTTCTGTTCACCCTCGATCACCTCATCAGGTTATACAACCCTCGAATCTTTTGAGAGTTGATCAAATTGCAACGTCGAGCGAACAAGGCTTTGTTCTCGAGTATCGACGAGGACAAGGACCGGGGGTGGATGAGTCGGTTCGGTTGGGTGAGGACTTGTGACCTTATCCCGAAGGAGAAAATGCTATTTCTTGAGAAATGGAACCCGAAGCGTAATTAGCACTCTACTTGTCAATTTTGTATGTTTTTATCTTCTACTTCATTTAACATCTTCCTTTGTCGTGCAACGGTTGCTTAGATTCCTCGAGCAGTACCTGACCTCGAGGACTGGGTTCGAAAGCTGGCTTCGACCTCTTCCTATGCTGAGCGTTGTTGGCGCGACTTGGCAAAAGGCAGATGGGAAGCAAAGAACTATGGTGAGTTTCCGTTGGTTACACTTCTTTTACTTACTTCTTTCTTGTGCAGACCTTAACAAAGATGCAGTCTTGAGGCCTCCGAGCAGTGAGAAAGATACTAAAAGAAAGAGGATCTCGACATCTGAGGACCCTCAACCCAAAAAGGCAGCAGCTCGAAGACCCAGGAGGAATGTTATCCCTTTGACTATAGAGTCAGTCCAAAGGCTGAGAGAAGTAGAAGAAGAAGAAGAAGAAGACGAAGACGAAGAAAATGAGGGCAATGACTCGACGCTGGTGACTCGAGTGAGGAAGATTGCCGAGACCGCCAAGTCCTCTAAACCGGCGGTGGTTGTCGAGACCCTGCCTCGTGATGAGGAGGTTTCTAAGGAAGATTCAGGAAAAGTCCCCGAATCACCTGAGGTCGAGGTTATCCCTCGTCCAATAACAAACATACCAGAGGGGGTTGGTTCCAAGACCCCTAGAGCTGAATAGAGCGCCCTGAGCGACTCACTTGGGGCAACAACAGCAGGTCACTCACTATCTCTACCGGCCTTTTCCGAGGAGGCCATAAGGGATGCTCGAGCTATAAGGACTCTTGAAATAGGCGGAGCCCCCGTTGAGGAGCATCCCTTTCGGGATTGGTTTGTCGGGGTTGATGATGCCTCTGATCTCAATGACACATCCAACCTCTTCGAAGAGGTCCAACGCCTTCTGAGCCGAGTAAGTATTAATTTTGTTGTTATAGTTTTCTTTCACTTTTCCTTGTTTCTGTCTAACTTCTATATTTTCTCATACATGCTTTCTATAAGCCTCGGGATGACTTAATCCAATGTGAGGCCTATCTCCAAAGGATTTCAGAGGAGAAGAATGCTCTCAAGCTTCTCTGCGGGCAGAAGGATGAGGAGATCAGGGACCTCCAAGCCGATTTGGCCAGAGCCCATAAGGAGGAAATCGAGCTGAACGAGTAGGTAACAATTCTCTTGAAAAAATACAGCTCGATTCAAGGGTGGAAGCTAATGCTTCAATGTCACAGTTGTAACAAAAGGTTGAGAATATCGAGCTATTCCGAAAGGAGGCCGATCAAGCAAAAGCTGACTGCTATAAGTGAAATGAAGACATGGATCGCTTTGCTGCGGAGAGAGAGACCACCTTAGCTCAATTGTCATTGGCCGAAGTCCAACTTCAGAATGCTAGGGAGAAATTCTCGGTTCAGGACAAGAGGATCGAGGAGCTCGAGGCTGAAGTTGCTGAGGCCCAAGCTGAGGGCGAAAAAGCAAAGGCCCAGGCTGACAAGTCGGTAGCCATATATCTGGCTGATGCCGAGGCTGCTCAAGCACAACTGAGGGAGGCTACTGATCGCGGCCAAATCCACACTACTATTTAGTAGCGAGGCGATGGTTGAAATAATATACCCAACTAAGGTCGGGATCGAATCCACAGGGAGTTAACAAAGGGGATTAGGTGTATATCCAAGTGAATTGCGAGTTTTGTCTCTAATTGCACTTCCACAAACTTTTGGTGTTCTGCTTCCATTTTTACTCTATTGATTGCAATTAATAAAACTAAGGACAATAATTTTGTTTTGTGTTTTTCAAATGATTAAAAAAGACTAGGGTGGTGACTTCTACCTAGGTGGTTATCTAATTGGTTGTAAATTCCAGGGCAAGCTTGATTAGTGGGGGTTGTAATATAGCTATCACACCCGGATACTCACTCTATACCTCTCGGTAGTTTGAGTGATTTTGCCCAATTTATCTTTCTCAAGTCCAAATGGGTATTTTGTACAAATCAAATGATATTAGCTCAAGTCGGGTATTACTATCTCTAGGTTTAACCCTTTAATTGGGGCTATCAATTTCTTGAGTTCACCCCAATTCCTTGTTAGTCAAGTTTTCCTAGACTTAGTCCCACTTTGTCAAGTAGAGACTAAGTCATTTAGGCATGAATCGATGTTATGCAACCATTAATTCTTGTGTTCTAGCAAGAACTAGGCTAAATATCACTAACACAGTCACTAACAAGCCCTAAATCAAACACCCATTAAATACCCACACTAGGGTTAGGCCACAACCCTAGATATGGGTTTAGCTACTCATGGAAATTGCAGAAATTAAAGAAGAATTGAAGATAGAATCCATAATATTAGATTATGGGATGAAAATCTAGAGTTTACAGACAAATCTAGTACAAAATTGCCAAAAGCAGTAAAAGTAGACGACACAGGTGCTCCTCTAAAACATAACTTGACCTAAAAATGACAAAAAGTTTTATTTATACTAAGCTGAAAATATCTGACAAAAATGCTCCTGCGGAGGTTGTGCGGCCGCATAATTCTGACTACGGTCACACACTTGCTTTTGCGGCCACATAATTGTGGTGCGGTCCACATTCTTTGACTTTGAGTTCTGGCTTTTGCTGGACTTTTGCGAACCGCAAAATTCTCAGTGTGGCCACGCTCTTGATTATGTGGCCGCATAAAAGTGTTGCGGTCCGTACTTCCTTGACTTTGGACTTAAATCAGCTCTCTGAATCTTCATTCCTGGGGACCGCATAATTGTGTATGCGACTGCACTTGACATCCTGCGACCGCAAAATTTTGGTATGTTCCGCACTCCTTTATATTGCCAAAATGCTAAAACTCTGAATCTCATTTATTGCGGATCGCACAATATTGAATGCGGTCGCACAATGACTTTTGCGTCCGCACAACATTTGTGCGGTCTGCGCTTCTTGATTTGCACAGGTCCAAGTCTCTGAACCTTCTTTTGCGGCCGCATACAAATCATGCGGTCAATATAGTTGGCCTCTTTGTCCTGTTTTGGTTCTTATTCCACTTTTGACTCCTTTATGAGTTGATTTTGATTCCTTTGGCTCATATTGCAATATTCCTGTAAGCAAACACATTTCATTAGTTTTCGGGAATACCTTTAAGCATTTTTGACCTAAAACACAAGTAAAAGAGAGCAAATAAGAGGTCAAAATCCCTACTTATCAGCTACCGATTGAGCACAATGGACTGCTGAGCTGGCGAAATGCCAATCTCGGAGAGAGACCCTCGAGGGGATTCATGCCCAAGGTTTCAACCTTTCTGAGGAGATAGCTCAGGCAAAGATGCATGAAGTCGATGCCAGGTTGTGGGCCTCTTCCGACGATGACGATGACGATGAAGGAAGCAAGAGCGGTCCGATAATGGTGAGGGGCCCGAGGAGGAAGCTGCCCTCGAAGAAGGAGTCATTCCCGAGCATATCTAGGGCTCTTGTAATTTTTCTTTTCTTTTGTGTAGGACCCTTGTCGGTCCTTTGTAATAACCTTGTTTATATATAAAAAATATTTCCTTTCTTGAACTCCGTCTCAATTTTTGCCTTGTGATAATTTTAAATATGTTTTGTGCCTTGTAAAATTTTGACATACTTCATGCCTTGCGAATAATATGTTTAAGGCTTAGATTATTGGGAAACTTGGTCGAAGCCACACTAATACTACTTTTGTAGTCGAGTGAGTTTTAAATCGAACTCGAAGTAATAGAACCCTTAGGTTTGAATTGAACGAGAATGGGCTTTCAAATTATAGTCGAGTTAGTTTTTACTCGAACTCGAAGTAGTAAAACCCTTAGGTTTGAATCGAGTGAGAAGGGATTCTCGAACTCAAAAATGTAATGACCCTTATGCTCTTTGAATCGGACCAATATGGCCTCAGAAGAATGGTTTTTCCCCTTTTCGGCTTAGAGATTTTATATGTAATAATTTTTTTACGCCTTAGCATGATTTTTTACGCATTGGGTGTTTTTTGGGGTTTAATATTGATCGAAACCCTTTGCTTTTTATGCCTTAGCACAAATTTGTATTTAAACAATTCGATACCACTTAAGGTTTTTCGAGAGCTGATATTATCGAAGCCCTTTGATTATTTTTCTGAGGGTAGCCTTTTTTAACCGATTTTCAAAAGAATTTGAAGGCCTATTTTTATTGCGGGATTCATACGTCTCCGAGTCGCGTTAGTTTGGCTGTAGCCTTTGGGTATGCCTCTTGGGCTTGTTTTCCCAATAACACTTCGAACTTGTTCAAAATTTTAGTCCCCAAGTATGGTGGCCTTGGCCTATAAAGTCGAGGGTTGCCTCTTGAGGTCTTACGGTTTCGAAGTTAGATATTTCGAACATGTTGATTTTTGACGGCAGTCCCCAAGTATGGGGTTGATCACTCGAGGTGTAGTTGTACTTGGCCTTGGAGTCAGTTTTCACAAGAAATCATAAGTATGGAACTTGTAAAGTAGAAATTTTCATTAAGGCACATGATATCTGGTAAGGATAAGTACTTATTTCAATAGTTCATACATGCGTACATGTTTTGCCATTAGGGCTCGAGTAATCTATACAGACACGGTTCTTTCGACCATTTGGCCCATTACAAAGTTTTCCTATCGAGACCCTGTTGACATGAAGTATTTTCCTTGAAAATATAACATCCGAGGGTGATTCCCCCCCATTATTTGAGGTTGACTGTAAATAAATCTCGGATTCTCTAAGTCAGCACGAACAATGGTGCCTCGTTAAAAACCTTGCTGGAAAAACCCATTTGGGATAAAACTGGTCGAAGGGAAAAAAGTGCAACGCGTGCTTTAAGATTCTAAGATCTTCCTACTTGAAGAGGAGTTTGATACCTTTGCTCGAACACCTGAAAATAAGTTAGTGTAAAATGTAAATAAAAAGGGAGAAGGTCATACTTTAACAATAATATTGTTTGAGGAGTGAGATGTTCCAATTATTTGGTAGTTGCTCGCCGTCTATCGTGCCAAGCTTGTAGGATCCCTTTTCGACGATATCGAGGACTTGATACGGTCCTTCTCAATTTGGGCCGAGTTTTCCTTCGTTAGGGTCTCGAGTGTTGAGGGTGATTTTTCTCAGAACCAAGTCCCCGATTCTGAAGTGGCGAAGGTTGGTCCTTCGATTATAATACCTTTCGATGCGTTGTTTTTGCGCGGCTATTCGAACGAGGGCGGCTTATCATTTTTCATCTAGTAGTTTGAGGCTAGCATTCATAGCCCCGTGATTTAATTCTTCCGTTGTGTATCGAAATCTGGCACTGGGTTCCCCAACTTTGACCGAGATCAAGGCTTCGGTGCCGTATACTATAGGGCTGCTTATCGGGCAGATTGGGCCGTTATTTACTCTTAACGGTTTGGCTTATTAGTTATCTGCTTTTAAATGTATTAATCCGCTAGCCACCCCATAAGATATCGGGCGGATTAGTATCGGTTTACCTCTTATCGGACGGTTATCGGGCGTTTTATCGGCCTAATTCTACCTATGGTAATCGTGCTGATTTAAAAGCACAACATTCCCTGCCAGTATACACTTAAGTATTTGCAACAAATATACACTTTGCCTTTATAAAAAAAAGCTTATACTTTTGTTACTGCCAACTGCCATAAACTATTGTTGCAATGTTTTACAGAATTCAGTACTTCAGTTAACGTCCATTTGCAAATTACAGAATGGCAGTACTAAAAAGCAGAACACATTTGCAAATTGTACACAAACATAGTTTCTGCCCGCGCTACATATCCATCTCTACTTTTCCTATTTCAATTACATGAAAAACACAAGAGAAATAATCAGCGGATGCTCATTTGAGAAGTCCAGCAGCAGCAGGGCATTGGCCAAAATTCGCCTCTCAGCATCAACCAGTGTTACAGATCCCCATTGATTCAACCTACTGGAAAGAAGAAGAAAAATGGTTTAGCAAAGTAATTCATAGCATCCATGTTTTAAGTTTTTGGTTTTACATATGGAGACTCAATTGGAGCGGATATAAAGAAAGAGACATATTAGGCTCGATATATATGAGTGACTCAATCGATTGAGATAGGTTAAGAAAGACAAGTCCTAGGCGATATTATGTAAGTATTAAAGAAAAATTTATTTTCAAAATGAACTAAACGAGAAAACAATTGCTGCTTACTAACTAAAGTAACTTACTAATTAAAATACTTAAACTAAATAAGGAACTATCTCTTGGAAATTAAGGAAACCTCAAAGTTTGAATTTACAAAAGAGACCACATGAATTAATGTCAAAGAAACAATTTTGTTTCTAAAGATGGACTCTAAATAAATGCTTAATTAGTTATTCTTTTCCTCTAAAAATTAGCCAGTCATTAAAACCAGCACGTCAAAAATATTCTATTTTCCTTCAACTATGTCTAAAGAGACATACTATGATGGATCCAGTGTCGGACACTGAAGAAATAATGCTTCCCACTGTTAGTTCAATTAACAGTATATACACACTTATATACAACAAATACTTGAGGCTTTGATGGGTTAAATTCGAATTCTTACCAAATATATTAACACTACACGTCAATTACGGAAGAGTCTTTTCCATTGCTAGCTAAATCTGAAGAAGAAAATTAAAATAATGAGTCGTGTGATAAATATAAGCATATCAACAACACTTATATACAACAAATATAGTAACAATATTATTACCTTGTTCAAGCTGCTCGATTTTATCAAGATCTTCCTCAACACTAATAGGTTGTTTTAATTTTTCATTTCGAAGCCAATTTTGAAGACACACTAGAGCTTGCACCAATTTAGGAGTTAATGAACTCCTAAATGAATCAAGAAGACGTCCTCCCATACTAAACGCACATTCAGATACCACACTTGAAACAGGAACATCTAATACATCACGAGCCATCTCCGCAAGAATAGGAAATCTAGCCGAGTTCAATTTCCACCAAAGAAGAACATCAAATTCTTTAGTGTCATCCTCGGTTTCTTCACCTAAATATTTATCTAACTCTGTTCTAGTATCAACACCTCCACTCCCACTTTTATATTTTTTTATATCTTGCATGAGTGATTCTAAAAGTCCTATATTTGGGGTGCTTGCTTGACTGCCGGTAAGCCCGGAAGTCGAAGTGTCCAATGAAGAACAATCTGAAGATGAAGCAAGCACAACACCTTTTGAGTTGGACCTTACATACTCACAAAATAATGAAGTCATGTACTTTGTCACTTCTGCTTGTATAGTTGGCCCCTGATCTACACCAAACATCTTTACAAGTGCATAGCCAACCGATTCGATCTTGTAACGTGGATCCAAAATACATGAGATAAAAATTATCTTGTTCATTTTCCCTGGATCACCCCAATACTTATCAAACTTTTCTTTCATATTCTTTGCCATTTCACTTAAAATTGTATCTTCATTTGCTATCAATTGCTTCAAATAAACAGCAACAGCGCAAATTTCAAGAAAATGAATATTAGATGTAACATAACGTGATCCAGATATCTTCAAAGTAAGAAGATAGAAGATTTCAAGAAACTTTGTAATTCTTTTTACATTCTCCCAATCACTACTCAAAAGTTCACCTGTAGGAATTCCAACATCAATATAAGAATGCTCAAGATAATGTCTCAAGCCAATTTCACTAGAAGCATAATGTGAAAATGCACTTTCAAATTCAACAGCCCTGCGCAACATCAAGTAGGTGGAATTCCACCTAGTTGGAACATCTAAGCATAAAGGTTTTTTACAATTGAGTTGTTCATCATCAAAACATTCTTGAAACCTCTTCAACCTCGCAAGAGACTGCCTAACATATCTCACTACATGCCTAACACATTCAATAGACACTGAAGATTCTTTTAAACCATCCTGGACCACAAGATTCATGATGTGAGCCATACATCTCACGTGAAGGTGAGTACCATTCATCAAATTAGTACTCATTTTTGTTAATTGCTTAGATAATTCTTTTACTGTCACGTCATTTGAGCTTGCATTATCAACTGTGACAGTAAAGATCTTATTGATCCCCCACTCACGTAAGCACCTACCAATACCATTTGCCATGTCTTCGCCTTTATGACTAACAATAGGACAAAAATTAATTATTCTCTTATGCATATTCCATTCACTATCAATCCAATGGGCAGTGATACACATGTAGTTAATTCTTTGTATAGAAGTCCAGGTATCAGTGGTAATACATACTCTTTGTTTTGTTTCTATAAAAACCTCTTCAACTTTTGATTTTCTTCATTAAAAATATCAAATCAATCCCTAGTTACAGTACTACGGGAAGGGATCCGAAAATAAGGTTGCGCCACTTTCATAAAGTCTCTAAAACCTTCTTTCTCAACAAAGCCAAAAGGAAGCTCATCAACTATTACCATATGACATAACGCCTTCCTACATTCTTCTTGATCAAATTTCCAAGTAACAACAACTACATCACCCTGACTACCCCCAGGAGCAGATTGAAAGCCTAAATTTGATTGTTTTTTATCAACAATAGTAGGGCGTTTAGGACACTTAAGCATATGAGAAAGAAGTGTCGACGTACCGTCTTTGGTCTTAAATACGTACTCAATAAAGCAATAGTTACATTTTGCTTTTGTACTCCCTTCAGAAGTAGTAATTTCTGTAAAATTATCCCACACAACTGACCTTTTTCTCCTTTTTTTGGTTATATTTGACTCTGTTGTTTGAGCTTGACTTGTTGCATTTGAATTAGAAGCTCCACTTTCCCCCGTCATCACCTTATCACTTTGTATATTTTCATCCATGTATGAGCCACTGCAAACAATAAAAGAAAATGAATGAGAATAAAGACATCAAGTTGTAATGGACCATAACTTAAAGAGCAAAAACACCAAATCAGAAGCACAAATGACAAGCATGTGTTAGAAGCACAAATGAGCAAAAACACCAGATCATCATGCATATAAATACATGATTGTAATTCCTTGGAATATTGCAAATGTTTATATGGATTGTATGGTACTGTATGAAGTTATGTACTTCTCTTTTGTAAGTTTTTTCAAGCAAAACTCATGCGCAATGTTCTAAATCACTATTTAGTCTCCTATTAGCGACCATAACTACACTTCTGTTAAGTAGATCATTCAAGAAAATTCGAGCTCCATATTCTCTGTATCAATATTAAGTACAAACTCTTCACACCCAACCAAAAGGAACTCTAAGTTGAAACATACTCAATCAAGAAAGCATCAAACAGATAATATACAAAGGCTATCAATAGGGAGTAAAATCACACTTGTTTTCAAGCCCTTTCATCGGCAACATACACTCTAAGACTAACCAAAAGTTATGTTCCGCTTTCAGTCATGTATGAGCCATCTAATGAGAATTGAGAGGGAGAGGCGAGAAGGCAACATACAACCAAAAGTATAAGCACCATACTCAGCCAAGATTAAGTTACAATTTACATTGTAAATCCAATTTTAAAAAAATGTAATAGAAAGCTCCTTACTTTTTCTAATAATGAAGAAAAATTAAGCTCATTCTGGATTTACATATTTGAATGAAATGACTTGCACTAAACAGAAAAGATACAAAGGATCCATAAATTTGGAAATTTGTACACTTAATTGTATATACGTCACATAAAAAGTTCACCAAAAATTGTGATATTCAGACGAGCTAAATGAAGCAAGTGGCACTATAACAAAATTTTTGCCTATGCATAACAATCGATCCATTTAACCTGACTGCTGAAACAAAAATTGTCTTTAACTTTTGATTTTAAATACATCAACAAGAAAAGAAACTTACCAGATTTTAGGCGAAACGGAGAGAGGGAGACCGGAGACGGCGAGTCACAAGTAGACCGGAGACGGTTGTCGCCTGTCGGGTGTCGGCTGGTGAAGTGAAGTCGACGAGGACGAGGACGAGGACGAGGATTAGGAGACTGGAGAGTAGGGTAGTAGGCATTAGGAAATAGGAATGAAGTTTGATTTTAGGGTTTCTGTTTGTTTAAGAATTAGGACTAGAGAGTGGAAGGGTTTTTGTGTTTTTGTTTTTGATTAATATATAATATATAATTATATATGGATAAAAATAAATTTTATATTCTTAACAAGTTAACGGATTAGCCGTTAAGAAAATTGAATAATCCGCCCCCAAACCGATAAGCCGTTAATTAAAAAATCCCAATCTGTTCCCCGTCCGTTAAACCGTTAATCCGATACCAGTAAGCCATTAAGCTTCGGTTCGGTTCGGTTTTCGGTTTCGGATCGGTTTTGAACATCCCTAGTATACTAAGGAGAACGGTGTTGCCCCCGTACTGAATTTTGGCATTGTTCGATATGCCCAAAGGACTTCAGGTAGAATTTCTCTCCATTTTCCTTTGGCGTCGTTCAACCTTTTCTTTAGATTCTGGATGATGGTCTTGTTTGTTGATTCGGCCGGTCCATTTTCGCTGGGATGATATAGTGTTGATAAAATCCTCTTTATTTTGTGATCTTCGAGAAACTTTGTTATTTTGCTACCGATGAATTGTTTTCCATTGTCGCATGCAATCTTGGCAGGTATCCCGAATCAGCATATGATGTGATCCCAGATGAAGTCTATAACTTATTTTTCTCTAACTTTCTCGAAGGCCTGTGCTTCAACCCATTTAGAGAAATAGTCAGTCATAAATAAAATGAACTTAGATTTACCTGGGGCCGATGGAAGAGGGCCGACGATATCCATCCCCCATTTCATAAATGGATATGGGGATAAGACTGAATGAAGTTGATCTCGGGCTGATGGATCATTGGTGCATACCTTTGGCACTTATCACATTTTCGAACGAATTCTTTACTTTCTCCATACTGGCCCAATAGTACCCTGCTCTGATGATTTTGTGAACTAGTGATTCGACCCCGGAGTGGTTCCCACAAGTACCCTCGTAAACTTATCGTAGGACATAATCAGTGTCCCCTGGTCCCAAGCATACTGCTGACGGTCCATCGAACATCCTCCTGTACAATATTCCATCATCAACCAATGTGAACCAAGCAACTTTTTTTTGTAGAGTCCTTGATTCCTTAGGGTCCGACGGGAGCTTTCCGTTTTTAGATATTTAATATATTTATTCCTCCAATCCCAAGTTAGGCTTTTGGAGTTTATCTTAGTGTGACCTTCTTCGATTACTGACTTCGAGAGTTGAACGACAGTCCCCGAGCTGATTTCGTCGTCCTCAACTGATGATCCCAGATTCGCAAGGGCATTGGCTTCACTGTTCTGTTCTCGAGGTACATGCTGCAAATTCCATTCTTTAAAACGATGTAACGTTACCTGCATCTTATCCAAATATCTTTGCATTCTATCCTCTCGAACCTCGAAGGTTCTTTTTACTTGGTTTACTACCAGTAGGGAGTCACATTTGGCTTCGATGACTTCCTCTCCCAAGCTTTTAGCTAATTCGAGACCTACAATCATGGCCTTGTACTCGGCCTCATTGTTAGTCAACTCAGAAGTTTTGATAGATTGCTTGATAGTATTTCCCGTGGGCGGCTTCAAAATGATGCCTAGCCTGGACCCTTTCATATTCGAAGCGTCGTCTGTAAAAAGGGTCCACACCCTCGATGATGTACCCGATTTTAATAGAATTTCCTTTTCGACCTCGGGTACGAGGGCTGGCGTGAAGTCGGCCATGAAGTCTGCTAACATTTGAGACTTGATGGCCGTTTAGGGTTGATATTTGATATCATACTCACTGAGTTCGACGGCCCATTTGACCAATCGACCCGACATTTTGGGCTTATGTAAAACATTACGAAGAGGGTAAGTGGTTATCACACATATTGGGTGACATTGAAAGTACAGTTTTAGCTTCCTAGAGGCTCTTATTAGAGCAAGTGCCAATTTTTCTAAATGTGGATATCGAGTTTCCGCTTCTTCTAGAGTTCGACTTACATAATAAACAAGAAATTACGTACCTTGTTCATCTCGAACTAGGACACCACTAACCGCGATTTCCGAGACTTCTAAGTATAAGTAGAGCTTTTCATCTGCCTTTGGTGTACGAAGCAATGGTGCGCTCGAGAGGTATCATTTTAATTCTTCTAACGCCTGCTGGCATTCCGGGTTCCAGGAAAAAATGTTCTTCCTTTTGAGTAGTGAGAAGAACCTATGGCTCTAATCTGATGATATCGAGATGAATCGACCTAAGGTAGCTATCCACCCTATCAGCCTTTGTACGACTTTAATGTTGTCCACGACGGTGATGTCTTCGATAGCCTTGATTTTATCGGAGTTGATTTTGATCCCCCTGTCAGCCTTTGTAAGACTTTAACGCTGTCCACGACAGTGATGTCTTCGATAGCCTTGATTTTATCGGAGTTGATTTTGATCCCCCGATTTGGCACCATAAAGCCGAAGAAATTGCCCGAACCGACCCCGAAAGCACATTTCTCGGGGTTGAGCTTCATGTTGTATTTTCTCAGTATCTTGAATGTTTCCTGA
This sequence comes from Nicotiana knightiana, assembly GCA_005239525.1. Taxonomy (NCBI): domain Eukaryota; kingdom Viridiplantae; phylum Streptophyta; class Magnoliopsida; order Solanales; family Solanaceae; genus Nicotiana; species Nicotiana knightiana. Next base: position 69,428 of record ML425518.1, on the reverse strand, counting down.
AAATGTGTCAAATGGTCCTCTGCACGCAGGAACTTAACTAGCATATCATCAATAAATACTTCCATTGACTTACCTATTTATTCTTCGAACATTTTATTTACTAGGTGTTGCTAGGTAGCACCTGCGTTTTTCAGCCCAAAAGGCATTACGTTATAGCAATATGTGACATACTTAGTGATAAATAGAGTGTTTTCCTGATCCTTCGAGTTCATTTGAATTTGATAGTACCCGGAGTAGGCGTCGAGAAAACTAAGGTTCTCGTGGCCGGCCGTGGCATCGATTATGCAATCGGTGTTAGGTAGAGGAAAAGAGTTTTTGGGGCATTCCTTGTTTAAATCTTCATAATCTACATACGTCTTAAGTTTTTTCCCTTTTTTAGGGACTACGACTACATTTTCTAACCATTCGGGATATTTTACTTCCCCAATGGATCGTATTTTGAGAAGTTTAGTTACCTTGTCCTTGATGAATGCGTGTTTTACCTCTGACTGGGGCCTTCTCTTTTGTTTCACTAGCCTGAACTTTGGGTCCAAACTCAATCGATGTGTTGTTATTTCTGGTGGTATCCATGTCATGCCTAAATGGGACCAAGCAAAACAATCCATGTTATGAATAAGAAATTTAATGAGTTCCTTCCTGAGTTCGGGGGTTAACCCCGTACCCAGGTATACCTTTCGCTCGGGCAGGTAATCGATCAATATAACCTGTTTCAGCTCTTCGGGTGTTGATTTGGTGGCATTGTAATCTTGGGGAATAGCGAAGGATCGAGGGATCCAATAACCGTCGTCTTCTTCTTCCATTCTCTGATTCTCCGATTCAGTCGAGGCTGGTGGCTGTGGTTGCTATTTTGCCTCTTGTTTTCCTTTGACCTCCGATCCTTTTAACGTTGAAAGTGACAATATTGGTATTACCTCATCGACCGCGATCATTTCCTTTGCAGCATGCTACTCCCCATATATTGTTTTCACCCCATCCGGTGTCGAAAATTTCATCATTTGGTGGAGAGTTGAAGGGAATGCCCTCATATTGTGAATCCATGGCTTCCCGAGTAGGGCGTTGTACCTCATGTCGCCCTCGATTACATGGAACTTGGTTTCTTGAATAGTTCCAGCCACATTCACTGGTAAGATGATCTCTCCTTTAGTCATTTCGCTAGCCATGTTGAAACTGTTCAGGGCCCGAGCTGTGGGCACGATTTGGTCTTGGAGGCCGAGCTGCTCCACGACCCTCATCGGATGATATTTTCCGAGCTACCTGGATCCACTAAAACACACTTAACTTGAACTTTATTCATAAAGATAGAAATTACCAGAGTGTCGTTGTGGGGTTCAGAAATTCCTTCTGCTTCCTCATTGTTGGATGATACGGTGCCTCCTGGCACATAATCTCGGATTCGTTTTTCCCTAGTAATTGATACCTTATTGCGTTTGAACACGGGCCCTTGTGGAATATCTACCCCGCCAACGATCATATGGATCACATGTTGTGGCTCTTCCTGTTCATTTTTCTTGTTGGCGTCCCTTTCTCTAAAATGATTCTTAGCTCGATCACTTAATAACTCTAGAAGGTGACCCTCATTGAATAGATGGGATACCTCCTCTCTTAGTTTCCTACAATTCTCAGTTCTATGGCCATGTGTGCCGTGATATTTACACATCAGATTGGGGTTTCTTTAGGAAGGATCAGTCTGTATGGGCCTGAGCCATCTAGTATCTTTGATTCTTCCAATTGCCGATACAATACCTGATGCGTCAATATTAAAGTTATACTCCAACAATCGAGGTGCCTCTGTGGGATCGGCGTGCTTATCAAAACTACTTTTGCTCATAAGTTCCCGAGAACTCTATCCTCGATCACTTCTTCGATCATTTCCGGTGGAATTGCATCCAGGATCGCCATTACTGCGATCTGCGATGTATGGTTGATATATGTCTTTGTTAGATCGGGATTCCCTATCGATATCTTTCTGATTTCTGGCTGCAGATCTGTTCAAGTATACGGAACCGGAAGGAGTTCCTAACTGGTTATCTTCGGCTCTGGTCTTCGACTGGTACTGATTATGTACATCGGCCCAGGTTACCGCCGGATATTCGATCAAGTTCTGCTTCAGCTGACGTGATGCTATCGAACTTAGTTCATTCAACCCCTGACTGAAGGCTTGAACAACCCAATCATCTGTGACTGGTGGCAACTCCATGCGTTCCATTTGGAATCAGGACACGAACTCCCTAAGCATTTTATTATCCTTCTGTTTTACTTTGAAAAGGTCCGATTTCCTCGCCGCAACCTTTATGGCCCCGACATGTGCCTTTACAAAAGAATCCGCTAACATGGCAAATGAGTGAATGGAATTTGGCGGTAGATTGTGGTACCAAATCATTGCCCCCTTCGATAGATTCTCTCCAAACTTCTTCAATAGAACATATTCGATCTCATCATCTTTCAAATCGTTACCTATGATGGCGCATGTATAGGAGGTGACATGCTTGTTGGGATCGATGGTCCCATTGTACTTAGGTATATCTGACATATGAAATCTTTTGGAATGGGCTTCAGAGCTGCACTTGGAGGAAACGACTTCTATACAAATTTTATTGAATCCATTCCCTTCAAAATTGGTGGTGCCCCCGGTATCTGATCAACTAAGGAGTTGTACGTTTCCACTTTCTTATCATTTGCCTCAATTTTCTTATCTCCCGACTCAATTCGTTTGGTGAGCTCCTCGAGCATCTTCATTATTGCGGGGTCAATTCCCAATTCACTGGCATTCAACCTTTCTGGTACTGGCTCAGTTCAGCTGGCGGCTTCCGATTCGGCCCCACTCGGAGTTCGATGTTGATTTTGTAGTTGTGCAATAGCGGCTTGTTGAGCCTGTAGCATTTCGAATATCACTTGGAGACTGACTCCTCCACCCTGTGCACCTTGATCACCGGATTTGCGTACACTCCCTTCAGGGTCCGCGCCTAGATTCACATTCAAAGTAATGTGTGAACTGACGTCGAGTGGGTTGGCAACCAGTGTTACCCCGAGATCAGCTTGTGGCACCTCGACCCCTAGAGAAATTACATTGTCATTTTCCCCGTAAAATTCGAGGCCATTGTCACCATGTGTGAGTGAGATTTGAGAGTTTGAAATGTTTTTAACCTGAAAGCAAAAATACTTGACAAGAACAAGTGTAAAGTAATATGTGTTATCGAAATCAGTATTGAATAATCACTATTATCCTTAGCCCCACGATGTACGCCAAACTGTTTACCCTAAACTTTGGATAACAATTAAACTTATATTATGGTTTTAAGGATATATGATTTCACCCAATACCAATTGATAAATGAGAAAGTAGATGACTTAATTAAACTATAAAATAAATCAAACCAGTATGCAAGTTGAGCCTCGACCTCGAAATGATATATTCTCGAGGTGATAATAGTATAAGAATGATTAAGATGAAATAATTCTGGTGATCAGTAAGAAGAACAATAAGCAAGAAAGAAATGATTGTATAGCTTTTTGTCAATGAGAAAAGATGAATACAAATGACTGGAATTCCCCTTTATATAGTAGAGGAATCCTAATTATGGTATACTTCTAATTACAGAAAGAATAGTTTGAACAACTGATTAACCACTATTGATTTGATCCGTTCTGAGATTTACGCCACGATCCTCGACCAATCACGAATATCTTGCTCTTTCAGTTACTAAGCTATTCCGATATTACTCGAAGTCTATCTCTTCTGGCTATCGACCTCGATTTGGAAAGAGGCTTCGATTTCAGGCTCAGTGTCTCAGCTCTTCGATGCAACGTCCCCAGTCTCGATCAAATAGTAAAATTGGGTAGCCCCGATTTCTACCGTATACACATTTATTCTCCAATATTTGATATCCAGCCCAACTAGTCTGATCCATACTGGTATCTTCTCCATCTGCTCCTTTGTCATTTCCATATCCACCTTCCAAGACTTCACAATTACTGATTTCCCCTCAAACATTTGAATTCCCTCTTCTACTGCTTTCGTTTGATTGTCCTTGTTGTGAAACCTTACAAGGAAGACCCCTTCATTAATTTGTGCAACTTTATCTGCTCCCAATCCTCTCCATATTAGCCTAAAGTAGCCATCCATTACTGGTTGGGGAGGATTTGATCCCAACAGATAGCAGACCGCTGCCGAGGTCCAGTACTCTACCTCCTCTTTGATATCATCCTCTGTTACTTTAACATTCATATTAACTGTATCTAGTTTATTATGCTCCAATCCCTTCGTTACTAGGGGAGTACCTACCACTTTGCTCCACGATTTAGGGTTATTCCCACCATTACTCACATGGCCATTGTTGAGCCCGTCCTCTACTTCTTCTTCAACCATGTCAGCCAAGCGAAGATGATCCTGAACTCGTCGGTGCATTCTGTTCCGATCTAATTGGGGTGACCCGTTGATTTTGCAAATTAGGACTTCGATTTAGCTGTAATGGGGTAATTCCTTGAAGAACATTTAAGCTTCACGTTTTCTTTGCATCTGCAGATTGAGGAATTCCTTTGCTGCTTCCATTGTGTGTTGAATTTTTTCCTTGATTTTGCCGACCTCTCCCCCCAGCTTTTGATTTTCTCGTCATCTCCAGCCTTAACTGTGAGAAATTCTTATTATAGAGAGAGAAAGTTTCTATTTATTATTTTCTGTAGATTAAATTTATACCTTGTTTGGTTGAAGGTATAAATTTATCCCAAATTTATCTCAGGATAAATTTATACCTCCAACCAAACAAGGTATAAATTTAATCCTATATTTTATTCCACCTTATACTTCATACCAAACGACTCTTAAGATGTAGCTCTTTCCCCCAATCCTACGTGAATATAGGTTTTGTACACCAGGCTGGCCTTTTTATTTGTATAAGTTTACTTATATTAGCGGTATCAAATCGGGATAAATAATGATCCAGGTAAGTTAACATCCAACATAAAACTTTTCATTATATACCATAATGAATCTCATAATATTGAACCCAAATATGACATTTATAATACTGAGAAGTTATTCAATTGATCCCACTTTTATATCACTATAATTTTCCCTCTCAAATAGGTTGCCAAAAGTTATTTCATCATCTTTTGGATAGATCCACCTATAGACTCGTCATAATTTGACTTTGGCGCTATAGATTGGACAGTAAACACGATAATTTATCTTGTTTTTTCCTTTTCCCCCTATTCTATCTTTTTTGGATGGACACTTGCAAAATTCTGCAAAGAAAGTAAAATAAAATATACAAAAATAATTCTTTATTTGTTGACGTAAGAACTACGCATGCTGATGTGAGCTTGACGTGATCAGGCATGACCTTATGTTTAGGAATTATGACAATATGATACAACAAAGAAAAAAGGAAAAGAATCAAACAAAAATATCTTTTAAGTGTAAATAATTTTTAGTTTATTAGGTTAGTTTACATTAAGCTAACTGCAGATAGCTCAACAATTATACAAGCATGGATATAATAAAAAAGATAAACAACTTGCTACAAATTATTAAACAATTTTTACATAGCACATTATATAACTAATAAATATTTTTACTTTTTGTTAGTTTATAATGAGTGCACTGTCATAATTCACATACACAAGCCATGAATTCAATCACAATAAGATGTAAACACTCACAAAAATACAGCTTTATTTTCTTAAGATTTTAGATTTTGGGAGTTAAATTTGATGTTTTGCCTAAGATAGAATAAACAAAGAAACAGCAATATGATTATTAATGAACTCCAGAACCCAATTCAAATAATAAGGTAGGAACAGTTAATGTCGTGATAATCTTTCACGTATTCCTAGAGGTGAATTCAGAATTTAAAGTTCAAATTCTGTGAAATTTCTACAGCGACCTTCAAATAACATGCAATAATAACTCACAGTCTGTAGCTAACAGTATAAATCTACCTGTGTCCACAAGTTTCATCCTATCTTTTCTTTTCTTTTTTATGTTTCTTGGATTTCACTAGGTCAACAAAAACCTTAAGTACAATTTATTTAGAAAGTGATTAGTGAGAAGCAAAGGTCAATAATCAGTCATATATAAACTCTACTCAAACCGTTATTCACGTAAGGGATCACATTGATAAGTTCTCTAAATATATATAATTCATTTGCTATATAATTGGTCATCATATTATAGCCTATCCATTTATTTAGATGACATTCAATTATTGTTGAACTCTTTTCACATCGCTCTTATACTTTTATCTCATAACTGCTTTGCTTTAAATAAGTTTTTATATATCACGTTCTTTGGATCTATGCTTGATATTTAATATTTTTTCCTTGAATCAGAAAAGCAAATATAAAAAGCAAAATGGTAGGCCATATGCCACATGTGTTATATGAGTAGATAATCCACGTGGGTAACCTACCACGTCAGAATATAGAAAAGAAACTATATGAGCCAATCATATCAAGTTTGCACGAGAATATAAGGTACGTACCACGAGAACTCCAGAATTTAAGTCAACAAATAGGAATCATAATGTTTTCACTAATTTTAATGATGAAGTAAACATTTCTATGAAAGTTTATACTTTAAATTATATGTATATGTCTGTGTTTATGATTATAAGAAGTGAATTATAATAAATTGATGACTAAAAAGGACGACATTTTTAATAAATTATCTCAATTTTAAAATATAGGTTCAAATCAAACCAAAAATTAGCTTATTTTTTATTTTTCTTCCTCCCACCTTCATAAAAGAAAGTGTATTTATGCTCTTTGTATTTATCCTTAAAATCGGATAACAATTAAACTTATAAGTGGTTTTAAGTACACATGATTTCACCTAATATCAATTGATAAATGCGATGATTAATAATAGAATTTAGCAATAAAGTAAAGTAAACCAGTATTGAAATGCAACTCAACTCTCAAGCAAGATACCCTCGAACTGACTGAGAATAAAGTTATGAAATATGAAATAACCTGATGAACAAGAGAGAATAAGAGAGAAAGTGTATTGTATTGCTTTGATATGCGATAATAATCTCCTTTACAAATGATTTGAACCCCCTTTATATAGTAGAGCAATTCCACTTAAGGTACAATTCTAATTACAGAAGGAAATCCCATGATTAGCTATATAACCGTCCTTGATTTGATCCGTTTTGAGATTTTCGCCATGATTTTCGACCGGTCACGGATATATCAGATTTCAATTATTATGCTATCTTTGGTCTCGCTTTATATCTATCCCGTTCGGTCTCGATTATCACTGGTCTTGAACTTAACTGATACTTCGAATCTCGAGCTTGGTACCTTATCCTCATGTTTCGTGTGATATATTATGGGGCCGATCCTCGATATAACCCCTGGTCTCGAACAATGAGTGAAATCGGGTGGGTCCTGTTTTAACCGTATACAGATAGACCTCTCATTTTTTGGAGTGTAATGACAAGAAATGAATTGAGTCTTCGATCTATATCCTAATTTGCCCTGACGTCATCACCGTGACATAAGGGACAGAGGTGACCGAAACGTCCCGTCGGTGCAGTTCCCCAGGTTATTAATGTGTGTCAGTTAACGGTCGGCTACTAGAAACTTTGAACCGTCGCCGTGAAATCTATGGATATGCCTCTTTTCCACTCTTTCAAACTTTACTTTTCAATCTCTCCTGCTCTAATCTTCAAAGTTGTTTGCATTCTTCAAGTTCTTCATCTGCAAATCTTCAAATTTTATTGTTAACCTCTTCCTAAAACATCAAATCTCATCATCTTCATCTTTCTTTAACCTCAAAACTAAATGGCGAAAATGTTTAAGACTGTGCCACAAAAAGAAACTGCTTCATCATCTTGGTTGGCCTGCGAGAAAACACCGGTGGAACCACGCCTTAAAAACATCAGTGGAACCGGTGTGTTATCAGTTCCGATTTCAAGATTGAGAAAACCTCATCGGTCCCCGATCGTTGCGAGCCGGTATCGAGGTACATATTCTCGATACCTGAGAATTTCCTCGAAAAAGTGAAGAAGGATTATAACTGGAAGAACAAAGAGGTCACGATACCGGCCCCCTAGGAAGATATTACTACCTACGTTGAAGGGTTCATGACTGTTTACACTTACCCTTTCACGTTGGGTCCCCCCGACCCATAATCGTGGACTTCTGCAGAAAGTACTAGGTGACCCCCTGACAAATCCGTCCCTCATTCTAGAGGATCGTAATATTGCTCTGATTCTTCGTGAGCAAAGTCGATGGATCCCCTTTACTCTCGAACACCTTATAAGGTTATATATCCCCCGGCTCCACCGATGTGGATTGATAAAACTCCAACGCCGGGCCACCAAAGTTTTCATCTAAAGCATAGACGAGGACAAAGATCGGGGTTGGATGGGTAGATTCATACGAGTGAGGACCTCGGACCTAGTTTCGGTAGAGAAGATGTTGTTTCCCGAGAAGTGGAATATGAAACGTAAGCACAATCCCACAATTAACTTGTTATTTTGCTTCTTCACTTTTTCTCATCGATATTCTTTTCCATGGTGTAGCGGCTGCTTGGATTCATGTGCAATCCCTAACCTCGAGAGTTGGGTTAGGGACCTGGTCTCGACCTCAACATGTGTTGAGCGCGTATGGCGCGATTTATCGAAAGGCCGGTGGGAAGCCAAAAATCATGGTAAGCCCTTTTCATGTGTTTGTGATTTTGTCAAAACATTCCTCCAAACTTACTCAATTTCTTCCTCTGCAGGTCTCGAAAAAGATGCAGTCATGAGGCCCCCATCTCGTGAAGAAGAAACTTCAATCCCGATCCCGAAGCCGGTAAAGGAGAAAAAGAGAAAAGGGACCTCGACCTCCGATGATCCAAAGCCTAAGAAATAGTGGCTCGTAAGCCAAAAAGAACATTATCCCTCTGTCCATGGAGTCATCTCGGCTCCTAAGTTAGGCGGAGGAAGAAGAAGAAGAAAACGATTTCGGGCTGGTGGCCCAAGTGAAGACAAATATTGAGGCTCAAAAGGCCACTGAGTCGGTAAGAGTTTAAGAGATTCTGCCTCGAACTTAGCGGATCTCGAAAAGAGACTTGGGCGAAGTCCCCGAGTCGTCAAAAGCCGAAAATGCCTCCCACCGAAGTGAGCAAATGGCAGATATGGCTGTGGAGGCTAGTCTCGAGGCTCCTCGAGATGAAGAGAATGCCCCAAGTGACCCACTTGGGGTAATAGAAATTGGAGACTCCCCGTTGCTTCCTTCATTTTTCAAGGGGATGATTCAGGAGGCTTGGGCCACGAAGACTCCTTCCATAGAAGGAGCCCACGAAGGGGAGGACACTTTCACTGGTTACTTTATTAGGGTCGAAGACACTGTTGGCCATAGTGACTTGGAGATAACGAGGAAGGATTCGGGCGGAGCATCGAGTCTCTTCAATGAGGCACAACAAACTTTGAATCGGGTAAGCCGTAACTCCCCTTGTCGATATTTTACTTGTATTTTTTCTCCTCTTGTCTAATTTCTCTTCTTCTATCTGTGTAGGTCTCGGTGCTTCAACAGGTGGCATTTTTATAGGTCTCGAGCAGAACTGAGCCGGTACGAGGTCGATATTCAAAGGCTTACAGAGGAGAATAATGCCCTTAAACTTCTCAGTGGGAAAAAAGAAGAAGAATTCAAGGACCTCCAAGCTGAGCTAGCCTCGGCTCAGAAAGAACAAAGCGACCTGACCGAGAAGGTAATAAAAATATTAGAATCCCATGGCATTGGTTCGAGGGTGATGGCTAATAATTCGATCTCACAGGTCCAGTAGAAGCTTGAGATGATCGAGAAGCTCCGTCGAGAGGTTGATGTGGTGAAATTGGAGACCTTAGCATGGAAGAAAAATGTGGACCGCCTTGCCTCAGAGAAGGAGGTTGCTCGAGCTGGGCTGGGCTGAAAATCGGCTCCAGGGAATGAAAGAGAAGAACTTGGCACAGGCCAAGAAAATTGAGGAGCTCGAGGCTTGGTTGGTCACCAAACTTGCAACGGCAAATCTGAGGCGGAGAAGGACAAAGTTGATGCTGAGGCGATCGTTGTCGTCTACCAGTCTGATGCTGAAGCCGCTCAAGGTCGAGCAAAGGAAGTTGTCGATGCTACCCAAGTTCGAGCATATTGGGTTGCTGAGCATGCCAAGTGCCAGTCCTGAAAGGAAACCCTTGAGGAGATCTATGCTCGAGGCTTGATCTCACTGGTGAGATAAAAAATGCTAAAGAGCTCGAAGACGACGCTAAGGCATTGGCCTCTATTGACGATAATGATGCCGGGAGCGTGAGCGGGTCCAAGAGAGGAGGGGACCCCGATGATGAAGAAGCTGACCCTGGGGGAGATTAGGCACTTAGGATTTTTCATTTAGAATTTTTGTATAGATCCTCGACCGTGCCTTGTTGCTTTTGTAAATATATTTTGGCATATATATAAGAAATTTTTATTTCTTTCTGACTTGTGAGATTTTCCCTTATTTCTGTCTTATAAGATTTTTCTTTATTTATGCCTTATGAAATAGTATTTTTTGGTTCGAGGTTTAGGTATTTTGACCTAAACCGCACTAGTGTCGAGTGAGTACTTGCTCGAATTCGAAGTAGGATAACCCTTAGGTTTTAATAGAGTGAGGATGATTTCAAAAATAAAAGATGGCCCTTAGGATTTTGTATTAGACCGATGTGGCCTTTGTAAAAAGAATGGCTTTTTCCCTTTTTTCGGCATGAAAGTTTTATTGTTAATTATATAAAATCTGTTATGCCTTAGCATAAAATAGGGAATTTGTTCGAGAGTTCGAAAAATTTTGTACCCCTTAGGGTTTTCGAGGTTTGATACTATCAAAGCCCTTAGGGTTTTTGAGGTTTGATGCTATCGAAGCCCTTTATAATGCCTTAACACGAAATAAGGAATTGTTATAGAGTTCGAACAATTTTGGAATTCCCAAAATGACATTACAAACCTGCTCCAACTATCGGAATTCCATTCCGACCCCAATAGCCTATTTTCCACTGCCGACCGAAAATCGCCTAAAACTGACTTTCGCTAATTCAAGCCTAATTCTACACCGGATATCAAAACCACATTCCAAACACACTCCTAAGTCCCAAATCACCCAACGAAGCTATCCGAACCATAAAATCCGCATTCCGAGGTTATTTACCAATAAGTCAACTTCTGACTGACTTTTCCACTATTGAACCAAGATAAGAGACTAAGTGTCTCATTTCTCTCCAAAAATTGCTTCGAACCCGAGCCAACCAATCTAACACAACGTAATGAAGCTGAACGACATATAATGAAGTGGAAACGGGAGAAACGGGGCTAAAATATCGGAACGACCGACTGGGTCGTTACACAAAACCAATAGAAGAAAAAACACAACTGGTCTAGAAGTCGAAGGAGCTCAACTTCTTAGTTTTATAGCGTGACTAAAAAGGAGACTCGACCCACAAGAAGAGCAGTAAGAAGTGAGGGATTTTGAATGAAAAGAGTAAGGGAAAAGTCATCCCATGACTGGAACTAGTACTTTCCGACGTGAGATTGAAAATCTATTATAGAACAACTCTTTTTTTTCCATAAGCAAATGTACTTGGTACCTTGGTATGTAGAGAATACTTTTAGCTCTTTTTACGTGCTCCTATCTCATCCGCCACTCTAGCTAATTGCCTACCTTTTCCAAGCGTAATTTTTATGTTATTTATGGTCGAAAGAAAAAGGTATGATCACAAAAATTATGTGAAATAAGTGAATATTCAATTGATGTATTCTTGAATGATTGAGACTTATTGATTTCCTCAATATAACTTAACTTCGTCAAATACGATTACTGAATAAGTATAAATAATCTTGGTTGCTTATCTACCAACGAAAAGCATGGGAGCTAAACGATCAATCATTATAATTTTACCTGATTTGATAGGTTGATTATTAATTAGATGCTTGTTTGGTAAATACCTTCAATTACCTCCAAGCAACCTAATAAGATAAAAATTATCTATAATTTTAACATGAAAAGTTAAACTCTTTTTAAAGTTAATTAGTTACTATGTTACATGTAGCTATTTTTAAGGCTGCCACTTGGATTAAGGAGAGGGTTTTTCTCTCCTTTTAATAAATATAGAAGATAAAATAGCTAATACTCGAAATTATTAAATTTTTTAAATTATTGATAATTATTTTTAAGTATTATATATAGAATTTTTAATATTTTGATTTAGTTATTTATTGTTAATTAATTAAGACAAAAGTTATATGTGGCTTTTCCCAGTTATGCCATATAGCTGAATTAGTTATTAGTTACAATTAGTTAGTTAATATATTATATGTGGATAATTTTAAAGCTGCAACTTGGCTTAAGAAGATGGTATTTTTCTCTCTTTTTAATAATATATAAATTTTAATATAGTTATTTATTATTAATTAATTAAGAAAAAATTATATGTGGCTTTTCCTAATTATGTCATATGGCTGAATTAGTTATAAGTTAAAGTTAGTTTGTTAATATGTTGCATGTGGCTAATTTTAACGATGTCACTTGTCATAAGGAGATGGTCTTTTCCTCTTATTTTAAAAATATATAGTTAATACTCGAAATTATTAAATTATTTAAATTTATTAATAATATTTTTAAGTATTATATAGTAAAATTTCTAGTATTTTGATTTAGTTATTTATTATTAATTAATTAAGAAAAAAGTTATATGTGACTTTTCTAGTCATGCATATGGCTGAATTAGTTATTAGCCACAGACTTACAGTTAATTAGTTAATATGTTACATGTGATGTAACGACCTGACTGGTCGCTTTGAACTTTAGCGTGTCATTAAGAGGTTTGAGGCGTTCAGTAGCTGCACTTCAGGTATTATGACTTGCACGTGTGGTCGAAGTTGAATTTCGGAAAGTTCGGAATTGATTCCGATGGAAAATTCTCATTTCGGAAGCTTTAAGTTGGAAGAGTTGACCAAGGTTTGAATTTGGAGTAAACGATCTTGGAATCGGGATTTGAAGGTTTCAACATCATATGATGATTTCAGACTTGGGCGTATGTTCGGATTGAGTATCGGGTCGCCCAAGAGCATTTTGGCGCCTATTATGGATATTTGGCATTTTGGAAGAATTTCATAAATTTGGGTTGAAGTGTATTTTAATGTTATCGATGTCTGTTTGGGATTCTGAACAAGGGAATAACTTCGTATGATATTCTGGTCTTAGGAGCGCGTCCATATGTGGATTTGGAGGTACATAGGTCACTTCGGGGTCATTTGGCGAAAGTTGGAAATTGAAGGTTTTCTGGAAGTTCAACCGGGAGGGGACTTTTTGATATAGGGTACGGATTCCGATTTTGGAAGTTGGAGTAGGCCCGTAATGTCAAATGTGACTTGTGTGCAAAATTTAAGGTCAATCGGACGTGATTTGGTAGGTTTCGACAGAAGTGAAAGTTAGAAGTTCAATAGTTCATTAGGCTTGAATCGATGCATAATTCGTAGTTTTGATGCTATTTGGTATGACTTGAGGTCTCGGACAGGTCCGTTTTATTTTTTGGAACGGGTTGGTATGATTGAACAGGGTACCGGGGGCCTCAGATATGTTTCGAGATGTTTTCGCACCAAATTTGGTTGTTTTGGTACTGCTGCTGTGTAGGTGTGCTTTGAAATCACGAAGGAAGCCTCGCGATCGCGAAGAAGGATGATGAAGGCACCTATTTTTACTCTTTGCAGACGCGAGGAGCCTCACGCGAACACGGACTGGCTCTACTTTGCGAACGCGATGAAGGCTGGGAGGGCTGTGTGTGGCAAAAGGACTTCGCGAACGCGAATGCGAACGCGAACGCGAACGCGAAGGGGCCGAGTCAGCTGGGAATCGCGAATATGTTCAGGAGGTCGCAAATGTGATGAAGGTCAGGCCTGGGCAGATTTGTTTTAGAGCGGGATTTGGCTCATTTCACTCTCTCTCTTGGTTTGGGTGATTTTGGACAGATTCAACGGGAGATTTTTATCATGTATGTCAAGGTAAGTGATTCCCGCATATTGTGAGTTAAATACAAGGTTTATATATGGATTTAGACATGATAATTTATAGAAAAATTGGGATTTTGAAGAAAAACCTAAAAATTGGTATTTTTGGATTTTGACGACGAAATTGGACATGGAGTTGGGAATAAATCATATATTTGAGTTCATAGTGTCATGGGTAAAGATTATGTTTGAAATTTTTTGGAATCCGGCATGTGGGCCCGAGGGTGATTTTATCGACTTTTTTAGCGGAGTTGAAAATTGTGCGAGATCATGGTAATTAGGAAGGAGGAATCTTAGTGGGTTCTAGGGTTATGTAATTGTAATTTCAAGCTAAGTGGGGAAGTCCCACCATCTACGATCAGATCGTGTGGTTGTCTGCTTGTGGAGTTTCAGGTTATCGCTGTATCGGTAGGTTAATATGACTAAAGAAATAAAACATTAGTGGTATTTCGAGCAATGGATTTGAGGAATGTGTGCTATATTTGGCCTCATCGATTCATGTTCAGGTTTTGGGAAGACTTAGAGCTTATGCTTCTTGTAGGTGTAATGTACAAGGGAGAAGAATTCAGTCGGGTGCTTATTTGATAGGGTGTTCACATGCTAGAAACGCACTAGAGTTTGGCTTATATTGGGGACCAAGACAGAGTGGGTGACTCTCAATAGTGGTCCTAGTGGGTTCAAGAATTTGAGTGCATTGCCTAAGGACTTGGAGTGTTCTATGTTATCATTGGGTATGCAATGTAGTATTGGAGGAAAGGAAGGAATAGCTTCGGATTCGTGAAAGGTCTTCAAGAATGGGTGTGCCAATTAGAGATGCTATTGTGCACGTAAGGAGAATGTAAGCTGATTCATGAGTAATGATACGATGTGTCCTTCTGATGCGGGTCACTTGGGACGAATGCGGGTTTGGTTTGTTACGTGTTTAAATGGATCTATTATTATTTCTAAGGCAAGTCGAGAATAAAGTGGAAGAAGTTGGGTTGGTTAGTAATGGTTGAATCAGCATGATTGGGGCAGTGATTAGTTTCTTCAGCGTGAAGCTATACATGTAGTTTGTGGTTGTACATTTGGGCTTGAGCGCCACCACAACTTGGTTGATTTGAGCTATTTAATTCGAATGGCTTTGTTGTGTAAATGGATTCCGGAAGAGTTATGGTGGTTTAGATCACGATTTGAGGTTTGTATTTTCTGCGGTTTGAGAATTCAGTTGTGTGTTGCACTGGTTCTTCTGAACTGAGCTAAGTTAAAGGTTTCTAGCCAATGAATTGATTATTCCACTAGTAGTTCAAGGGTCGTGTATTATCGCGTAGCGACATGATGGGGGTAGTGAGCGGCATGGGAACTGGAAGTTGAAGGTCAAGGTCGTGGTCTGGTATTGATAGAATGTCACGAGCTCGGATGAGCAGGGGAGAATTCAGATGTTCAGAGAAGGCTGCATTTTCTTTAGTGTCACCTGAGAATAGCGTTCTGTGGAAGAGGCTTTGTGTATTGACTTCCGGATTTTTGGTTTACTTTATAGAATTAGAACGGTTGGTGGATGGACGTGCAAACTTTGCTACTTGAGTGGAAGGTCATGAGGTAATATTCCACGGAGAATGTATAAGTGTGGCATGTTAGTCACTTGATTGTTAAAGATTGAAACCAAATATGGAGGTTATGGTAATATCGCAAATGCAAGAGTTTATGCCTGAGAGGCATTCTATTCCTTGGGCTGTAGACCATGTGAGTTTGTTCCGAATTTGACGGTTGTTCTTATGTGTCATGGAAAAGGGTTATTATGGATCCTTGAGAGATTGTTAGCCCAGTACGGTACAATCAGAATCATCTTGAGGTCCGTTGATGGGTCTAGATATGGACGTGTGCTATTGTCACACCCCGACCCTGGGGGCGAGACTGGCACCCGGTGCCTCACCTATTCTTCCGTACCAACTTGCGACTAAGGGACTCTGGACATATAATGCCATACTTTAGTCATGGGCCACATTGCAAGACAATTTGCGAACGCTGACTAAACATCAATATAAAGCTGGGCCGACAAGGCCGACATAACTACTACAACTGGCAAACCAACAAAATATACATACAAGGCTTACAAAACCAACATACTGCACTAACTGACAGGATATGTCTACAAGCCTCTACTGATGGATGTACTGTGATCGGAACAGGGCCCCGACCTATCCATAACATATATATACCTATATACACGAGATGTACATAAAATTCTAGACCCGACAACTCCGAAGGACGCAAAGATTACCGATCAAGCTGAACTCGGGCAATACCTACTGAGGAGGTCTACTCGTCTGTCTGTCTAAACCTGCACGCATGAAATGCAGCGTCCCCGGCAAAAGGGACGTTAGTACGAAATAATGTACCGAGTATGTAAGGCAACAGATTAATTAAAAGCTGAAAATGAACTGATAATATAATAACTGAAAGTAACTGAGAGTCAAATATAATCTGAAGATATGCTTACCTGCTGATACTGACTCAACTCTCTCAATATAGTAAGTAAAATAGTTGTCCGGCCTTATACGGATCGATATATATGACTGCTCTGCCGTAGTAGTCTCGCTCATAGGTGCTTGGCCATACTAGGCTCTGTATCTCGGCCATGCTGGGCTCTCTCATAGGCGCTCGGCCATAGTAGGCTCGGTATATAACTTATCATCTGATCAAAGCTTGACCAATAGGGGCCTGCCCCCCGATTATAGCTCGATGGTGGTGAAAATACTATAATACTATATATATATATATATATATATATATATATATATATATATATATATATATATATATATAGAACCTCTTCTCTCTTGATTGGAAGGAGACAATACTCAATTGAATATAAAGTCCCGATAAGGGAGAATACTATAACTTATGAGACTAGGATAATGTATATAAATTCGGAAGTATGAACTTGTCTTTATGCCTCGTTATCAAACACATGTATTTACGAGATCATGCCAAAACTAAGGAAGGTCTTAGCCTTAACATACCTGAGCCGATTCTCTGGACAATCCCTCTAACACACGACAATTATGACAAAACACGTGACGGCAAGATCAGAATAGGGAAAATCCGTATGATATTCTTTAGAGATTGCATCATACTCCCTTAGAATCGCAAAATCCTGTTGCTATAACATTACGTAGTGTTGTATGAGTTTTTGGAGCAAAGTCACGTTGATAACATTTTGAATGAGTTTCTGAAGCTTCCTTGTCATTGTACAGATTCAAAAAATAAATTAGAAAGGTTTTCTTAACCTTTGGGAGTGGGCCCTACTTTGTGGCTTAGTTGGCCACCAAATCTCTTAAAATGCTACCTAGAAGAACGATTTAAGAGTCATATGTTGTGACTTTGTGGGCTTCCATGTTAGTCCTTATCCAATATTATCCACTTAATTTCTTAATTAACTTTTTAATCTCCCATTAATCAATAATTAACCAATTACCTACATAATTAAGAATTATCTCAAATTACTTAAAATACTACCCACTTTTAACATACCTTATACACCTTACTATAATGGTCATGTGGTACTTTGTATGGTATTAGTCCATAAATACCGGGTATTATAGCTCAGACCATATTTTATC